>VYYJ01005738.1:0-10586 GCA_021029165.1 Cyphoderus albinus
GAATGCGTTCAACGTGTGTGACTAAACAGGGAGCAATGGCTTTTCCCACAAGAGCCTCCTCTGTAGCAAAACTAGCAAAAGAAGCCTTGCAAAGTAAAAATGGCTTGCCACAACATAAAATAGCAAATATCCTTCTTCTTCACTGCTATTGCTTCTCTGTGAACTCTACCTATTGAAGCTGGTCCACATACTGAGAGAGAAAAGAAGAAAAGAGAAAGTGGAAATGTAAAAACTTTTATTTATTCTGTCTTACAGTGTTTTCGTCTTCAATGAAAACAAGCCTTCCAAAGAAGACGAGGACCACGACGACGACTGAGTGGGAGACGGGGTTAGGAGACGTAAGGAAATGTGAAGAGTTCGTGCCATTTTCTTTCTTCATTTCACAATTCACTCAAGTTCTGCCTAGGCTAGACCAGGTAACGAAAAACGGAGATGTCTACTAAGTAATGTCTACAAAATGACGTGGTTTCGCCAAACTAAACGACCATGACATGAAATGTATTGGTGTGTGCACACAACGTGTAAGTAGTTATTACCATATAGGGGCATTACACAAGGATATGATCCTATGTCTTTGTCAACATAACACTTTTTGCTCTTTTTTTTTTAAAAAAAATACACACGTTTTCCAGTCTGGAAAGCAATAAAAGGGAGACGTCCATATTAAGTTCCCTGCTTGGTTTCTTGTAAAGGTATCAGAAGAGGTGAATTTTTCTTGAGTTGAGAGAAAGCAACTTTTTACTTTTGTGGGCATTCCTGCTGTTTATTTATAGATCAAGAAAGTATGAAATGAAAAAACATCTACGTACTACGTGCTTTGAGGAAACATTCTTTGAAGAATTCTGCAAGCGACATCCACTTCCAAGCAGTAAAGTAAACCTTTGTCATTAGCACTCAATTTGTAATTACGAAGATGTCTAGCGAATCCTTAAAAGACTTTTCCCGCAGCAAACTACTCAGACACAGTCGCCTATTATTAAGCAGTTAAGTACAGCTGCCTAATGAAAAAGGCAAGGAGCCTGTCAATTTCAGACTAAATATAAACAACGCAGTATTATTTTGTGAAATGATCTCCTTTCCAAGGATGAAAATCAGCAGCTTAATGAGAATAATTTTGGGAGAAAATCTAACAAAAAATAAACAAAACTTGTCCAAGCCAGGTCAACAAGAAACGCTTGGAACGTGCAAGTTAGCATTTACAAGGACAAATGTCACTATCACAGTACTCTTACTGTAAACCGAACAAACTTTTAACTTTTCAAGTCAGTAAATACTTGAGCGAATAAAGCGGAAATGTCAACTGTAAAAATAAAATGCGTTGGTATAAGCTTTTGCCAATTTCAGCCATGTCATGCTTGAAAACTTGTTGTTATTTTCCATCACATGAAGCGCTTCTTTAAATGTTAAGCAAAGCTAAACTTATTGCTTAACTAAGCCGTGAAGAATGTAGGTGGAAAGTGCTTCCTGCCACCTTTGCACTTTCTAAACTTTCCAAAATCGGTGTCAACTACCAAACATTTTGGATGTGTGATAAAAAACAACGTTCGTTTTCTTATTATATTTTGTAAAACAGTTCCGCAAAATTTCGAGTTGTGGTATTGACAGCACTTTTATTTTTTTTCAAACAAACAATGTTCATATATACAATATAGCTCTGTATAGCGGAAATATCAACGCCGTTTAAGTAAACATGTAAACGGGGAACATTCTTATCCCTAAGACTAACTGCCATTCATTAGCAGCGTTAGTGGTGGGAAGTACCCGAAGAGGTTAAAAAGTAGCAAAGAAAAGAGAGAGAAGAGATAGTACAATCAGACAAACGAAAGCCAGAAGCAATTATGGTATTAACAAATTATCAAACTTTTCTTCATATTTCTCTTAAAAAACCTAGAATTTTCGTGGTGTATTTTGGTGAAAGTATTTTAGGTTCGCGGGTGAATCGTCAGTATTATAAACTAAACTCTGGATATATTCTTCTTTCATTATGTTCTTCATTTCTTTCGTCTGGTAGCGACAGTCGGTGGTAACAATAATTTGTTGTCTTCCGCCCAAGACTTTTCCTAGTAATCGCGAAGAATGACGCAGTAACGAAACTGGTTATGCTTCAGGGTTCTACCTTTCATTTACTGCCAATCGACTTCTTCCGATTCTGACCCTTTGGGGATAAAAAAGTGAGCTTCTTCAACTATACCTTTGGGATGAACCGTCGGGCAACGAATTCAAACTATAAAGCATTGTAATCTTTAATGTCTGTTGGCGCTGTAGACGCCAAGCATACGATCGACATATATTTGAAAACCACACGATAGCGAACATGTGAAAGCTAGAAAGCATTCACTTTCTTCTTCCGTTATTGGAATGGCTCAGAGGAGAATATCCTCCTATGATTATGTATTCTATATTTTTCGAATAAAAAGTTTTGCGTCTTCTCCCTTTGTTCCTATCTTTTGTCAAGAGAAAGGAATAAAAATCAAACAAAAAGACTTGGAGAAAATGTATAAAAAAGTAAGCCAAACTATTCTTACTAAAAATCCCAATAATAGGCTTTCACATACGTTCAATAATACTATTTCTACCAATGTATGCATTCATATCGCAATTTTTTTAGCATTCCTTCTTAGAAAGAAGAAAATTGTCAAGAAGACGGAGAGAAGAAGAAAACCTACAAAAACTTTTTATACATTACCGCAGTCCATAAGCTGTTTGACTAACCGCAAAATATACTACAGGATGAAACCGGGGCCAAAGAGTATAAAAAGACGGTGGGCAAAATTCTTTCGACTAGCGAAATCTATAAAATGTGAATACCTAATAGAAGAGAACGAATGAAGGAAGACTCTGCGCAGCAACTTTTTCAACTTCCTCGTTCTCATTACTCTTCTCGTCCAAATAAAACGCATTGAATTCAATTCCAAGAAGTGAAAATATATAGGTACAATTTATTCTCCTCTTCCGCTACTCTTTTTTCATCAGTGGGAAACTGCAACATCCAAACCAGATCCTTATCCGAGCCAAAAAGCGCTAATAAATGTACATTTCAAACTACAAAGGGACACGAATTTGTAAAACATTGCTCGTCTTTCCCATTTCATTGTTTAGGTATCACGCAGTTTCAAGGGCTTGGGCTACTTTTCTTTCTAAACTTCTTCGTTTCATGCTATGCTTTCTGTCTTCTCCGTCTTTTCTTAATAAAAGAGACAAAACATGGAATAAATATTTTGCCCGAGCACATGTCAACGAATCCTGTCCCCCATAAGTGGCGTCCTTCACTGAAAAGCATTAGATGATGATAATAATGAAAGTAATAATAATAAGTTATTGTGCCTCCTATAGGACCTTAACTCCATTATTAGTTATTTTGTAAATGCCCTTCCTTCAGAAAAACTGTAACACTTGGCGCAGTTGGAGTGTTCATGCATCCCATCCTATCCAAGTCACTCTTTCAGTTAAAAACAATTTTGTAGTGTTATTTTCCCCCAAAGTGATAATAGCAGGAGCGTGAGAAAGGATAAGAAAGACAAACAATGGGACACATGAAGAGGAAAGAAAAAACGGATATTTCCCACCCCAGCTCTTTACTCTTTCCTATTTGCATATTATCCATTTTCAAAAGAAGCGTGGTGGAGGGAAGGTGACTGCAAACAGTATTTTCAAAAATTACTCACACACCGCATCGTTTTCAATGTCTACCACGAACCACTCTGTGGTAGTTATCATTTCGGATATTAGCTTTCCAGTTGCTCTTTCTTTTCTCGTGCAAAAATATGAACGGGACACGTCCTTGAGGTCAAACCAAAGGGAGGAGGAACTGCGTTTCGAGAAAACCGCGGTTTATATGTTACTCATAATGTCTTTTAATATCATAATGTAAAATGATGATGACGATGGTTTTTGTAGTGTAGTTTTTACTTTGAGGCGTAATACGACACATTAAATGCATGCATTTCACTTGAGCCTCCTGCAACAAAAGAGTAACTTTCTGAGAAGGAAAAGTGAGATAGGGGAAAATTACGGTGCAAGCAAAAGTCTCAAGGATTTACTTTACTTTTCCTTTCGTGGTCCTTGCCTACTTAAAAAAGAAGTAAGTTTTGTGCAGCTTTTTCACTCTCAACTCAGCTCAGACCGGATGAGGATGCTCTGTGTGAAAATGTCATTGTCCAACACCCACACACACACCGAACACCGAAAAGTAACAGGGAACGGACCGGCATGTTGTAAAAGACTCTTTCTCAAATTAGGAGGAACCTTCAACAAAAATCTAAAAGTTTGCTTTTGGCGTTATGTTCGCAAGAAATTCATTGCACCCTTTTCATTGAAATCAGTTGGGTGTCTCATTGCGTTTCCCTCTTGAGCCCGCATTCCTATTGGACATTATAATATTTTTAAAGGAGTCAGTGCAGTGCCAGCAAACTGCTATTACTTTTTATTTTCATACCAACTTTTCTTACTATTAATGATCCTGTCCATTACTCTAATTTAAATTCATTTCTTTTCCTCTTTATTACGCTTGCAAACTCTAAAAAAATAAATAAGAGAACGTAGACAGAAAAGATTTTTTTTTCAACTTCACTTCTTTTTTGTGAGAAAAATTATGGTTTACGTGTTTCATGTTCCATTTTATAAGCAAAAAAGTTAAGTAGTCTCTCGTCTAATTTTTTCGTTCCTTTTGGCTTATTTTTTTTCAAGTCACACTTGCATGGTTCATGCATGGCCATCTCCGTTTCAATGCTCCACGAGAGAAGCTTTGTATTGTGACGGAGAAACATAATAATCCCAGCTTTTTTTATTTTCTTCGTCAAAGTAAAAGACGAAAAATTCTTTCATTCTTTTCTCTTAGCTATTCCGTTCCATTTCCCCCTAGACGAATACGCCACAAGTTAAGAAGCGGCTTTTGTGATACAGAGCGGAGCAGTTTATTGGGTACGTATGGACGTGCGTTCTTATTTTTCACGTTAAAAGTTACAAGTCAAACTGAAACCTAAATACGTTGGATGGTGTGGTGAAAGTCTTATCTGACTTTTTATTGAGTTCCTTCATACATGCCTGTTTTTATTGATAGACACCTAGATCTACGTTACGAACATGCCAGACGTCTCATGCAATATTCTTATTATTTTTATTTTTTAAAAGCAGGAGGGATCTCCAGTAAACAATTGGTTTCTGGGCCTTTCTTCACTTTGGTGTGGCCTTGTCTTGGATTTCTACACAGAGCAGAGCAGACAATCTATATAATTCCTATCTCTCTCCTTTTTCGCTTTTATGGTGAGCTTATCAACGCCAATATTTTCTATGTCGACCTCATGGTGGCTGTGATGTGCCAAGAATAAACCGTTTCTCTCTTGTTTTCTCCTCTCAGTTCTATATTTTGTTTGATGCGGTGGCCCTCTCTCAGCCTACATTGGTTCAGTAATACTTTGCTGGTTGCAAAGACGATGGTGATGGAAGCCATGATTACTCGAACAATACAATGCGTCTTATTTACAACAGTGAGTTCTGTTTATTATGTAATGACGTAATGCACATAGGTATTTACGTATATACTATGAACCTAACTCTGCAAACAAAGGTCTAAAAGAAGCTTCTGTAGTGGTATCAGTGGTTGACTGGTAATAAAAAAGAAAACTTTTTACTATACACAAACCTACACATACAAAGTACAATCATACAAAGTGCCGGAATACTTTCCCTCCTTTTATTCACACCATTGCAATACTATGGAATGTATTATGGAATATATTTAGAATAATAATAACAATACCAGATCTGGATATATGATTTTGGTTAGGCATATTTATCTGTTTTTCAAGGAGCACGGACTACTTTAGTGGTACAGAGCTATTCAAACTCTGGGAAAGTATTGCCAAGGACAGCAGTAGGCCACTTAAAATCGTACAAAATGCGATCTACCTAAAAATCGCAATAATATATTTGGTGGATCGAATTCTCTTACATAGCTCTGTCCGATTGCAACTACGAACTACGCTGTTCTTGATCATGATCAGGAAGACTAGGATAGCGCAATCGTGTTTTACCTACCGCTGAAAAATATATTTGCGTTCGATTAGTTCAGCTTCACTCGTCGTCTTTTCTGTCTTCCCGGAAAGTATAGATAAGGAGAAAATCGTAGAGTAATAACATGGTCCCACAAAACACTTATCTTTTCCAATTCGGTTTGATTGACAGCGGTACTTGCTCAGCCGTCTCTTCCGATACTCACGCACACTCTGGGACACACGCAAATAAGAATGGCATACCATGAACTAAACTTGCTTGCAATTTTCTGAGTATTCTTCTTTATTTCAGAAAGGCAGGGTATACCATCCCTGACACAGTTTTTTTTAAACCGAATTATTATTATAGATCGGATTCAAAGCCTAGTTATTGTGTAAGGCACCCGAAGAAGTAAGAAAAACACTTGAGCCTCTTGAATATCTATCAGAGGAAGTAACAGAATAGAAAAAGTCAATGCAGCCGAAGGAAGACCCCATGTCACTTTATTCTCAGATCGGATATCATGTCAGCTAAGCCCTATCTATTCATGGCTGAGTGAGTGGAAACGACTGCATGGGTGGGAATCCAGTTTACAACGACAGCAGAAAAAAAAAAGGAAAGGAAGTGTCAGTCAACGCTGGAGCAAATGACAAGAAATGATGTGTGATGCGGTGCAAGTGCGGCTTTTCCATCTCGTCATCCACATCTCGTAATCAAACCCAACAGAAAAGGAAGGCTGACGACAGTATGTGGCATGCTAAATGGCAAAAAAATGAAATTTACATATATGCATACAGTTTAGCTTTAGTATAGCTCTTTATTTAACAATTTCTCTAGCTTCACATAGAATATTTTTACTTGTACAAACTTTCTGTCGACCAACAAAAAATCTAAGCACTACTATATACATACATATGTATGTAAAGTATTGTCAAATTTCATATCTACTCTAATTTTGCCAATTTTAGCTTTATTTTGTTACAACAAAATATTAAATCACACATGCAAAACTGAAGAAAATTAATAAAAGAAAATTTATCGTTTACCTAATTTCTAAGCTGTACTGCCCACTGCGTTACACAGTGAACAATTTGAATCTGACGTTAGTCAGATACAATCCTAATTAATCGTAAAATCAAGTTTCAGATGTACCATTCATTCATTTCTTAATTACACATTTTTGGTGAGGACAACATTTTTTACAATCTAGCCAGTTTTGAAGAATATCCTATCGGCAAAGATTAGAAATACGGCGTCAAATGGTGATTAAAATAATATTTAAGTTATATGCTACATGTCCTGCGGCATTGGCATTAATTCATAAATAGTTTAATAAATTAAAATACGTACAAAATAAACGTTCAACACACCAACACGTAAAAAAGTTTATGTGCGGTTTGGTCTGCTGCGATAATGCTTTTAGCTTTGTTCAGCGATGTGAAGCGCCTTCCTTTATTTGCTTTTGTGTAGAAAGAAGAAGAGTGAGTGGCGCTTATGCGATGAATCCAGATAACAGCGAGTAAAAAGTGGTTGATGTTTTCAAAGTGTAATCCCATCAGACAGCATTTTATACTGTCATCGGATAATATTTTGTTTGTGGTTTCATATCAAAGGCGGAGGCAAAAGCAACGAACGGCAAGAGAATTAAAGTCGCGCCAAGCCAAACTATACCATGTCATATCACAATACCACAGTGCGTATTTTCTTCTTTCTTCTAAAAACTCAACCCTACTTAATATTTTTACAAACTTCCTTTTTCTCCTCACCCGACAGTCATCATCATCACTATCCTTCTCCTCGTCGTCTCCCAGTCATCACACAAGAAACCAAATAGCAACAATGGTGTCACTTTATTCTTCTCCCAATGCATCAACTGCAATGGGTACGGAACAGGAGCAAGAGAAAAGTGAAAGTGTGAAAAGGGCATATATAGACAGACACAAGCAGAATGCATGTCGTGCTTTTAAAAAAATTGTAGAAAGGAAATGGGATAATCTTTGAGGAGACATGTTACAAGAAGCGATGAGGCGTCTCTCTCTTCGCACCACTGCAGTAACATCAGAAAAACCAACCAGCAGCAGCTTCCATCAGATGTAGTAGCTCACTCCCAACAACATTACTATTTTTTGCCGGTGATGCGAAACATAAATTTCATCTTCTTTTTTCCATCAGCGAAATGAGCTTAAAAATGTCCGCATTTTCTCTAGAGTTCGTTCATTGTAGTAAATTGTTTATGGTAGAGTAATAAGAGATGGAGAAGGGACATTCTTTTTCCTTAACCCACGACACCACGATGTATGGCACAGTTTCATACCAGAGCTTTATGATGATTGCTTTATATCGCTTGATCCATTTTACACTTTTTTAAGAAGTTTCTCTAGCAGATTATATAAACCAGTTTAGTAGATAGCTGGTCTGTTTTTCTGGGACTTTCAATAACATTTCCTTTTTCTTGTCGACAACGACGACGAGGACTGCTTGAGGGAAATAAATAAATAAGTCGGTATAAAAGTTAAACTACTTAAGTGAAGTAGAAACACGTAGTAACCCGTTAATAGAATAAAGGGATCTTTGAATGCGAATCAGGAATCTGTGTATTTATGATAAGACACTTTTCTTTTCTACGAAATGCTGAAAGAATTCCGTTTTTAACATTGCTATTCTGATTTGAGAATTGCGTAGATAAGAGAAAAAGGTGACCTTGTAATCCCTTTTCCGTATTGGATATTTATTTTAAAAGACAATCTTTAGAACAACAAAAACAAACAAGAAATTCCTGACTGGAATTAAGTAACATAAAATCTTTGAGTTAGATTAGGATTGCGCTCACTCACCTGAGAAAGTGGTGCTCCAGATTCTTTAATTTTTGTTTTTTGATAAGAAACTTTAAAACACGTAAGGTAAACACGAAATGTTCTCTAAAGTTTTTTTTTCCTTTTGGCACTCTAAGGCAGTCTCAACTTCAACTCTCGAGTAGAAAGGAAATCCGAAACTGTCAGAAGCAAAGTGAAATTGTGTGCTACCCTACTAATTAGTTCTCGAGAATTTATTTGATGAGTGAATGGGAGAATTCATTTGTTATCAGATGAAAGGAAACTACGTGCAAAAGTGCCCACTGTGTGCATTGGGTAACCTATCTCATTCGGCGCAGGTTTGCTCGCTTGCAGGCATTTTTTCAAAGCTGACATATTATTACAGCACTTTTCCCACTCCAAAATGTCAAACTTTTTCATTATTCGCGTAGTTTGCATTATTTTTCATAAACTTAGTTCCTATAAACTCTTGTAAACATTGTGCACGAGCTGGAAATAAATTTTCTTACAGTTGGCCACATTGCGTCAAAAAGTCATTACGTTGAAATACAAATAAAGCTTTTGTTTGTTCTACTTTTTTGTGCACAAAGAATGCAACTCATTTTTATTTCAAGAAGACAGAGACGAGGAGAAAAAAGGAATGCAAGAAAATTTGTTAAAATGTACCTATCTTTGTAACTTCGAAGACTTACCCAACATGAAACTCTTTTTTTCCATTAGATTTTTTTCTTTCTCCTGCATTTCTCCACACTCATGTAATTTAAAGCACTTTGAAAGTTTTTCTAGCTTCGCTCACACTTCCCATCCCTTTTATTCTTTATAGGGGAAAACGCTTCAAGTCTATCTTTGTGCGGCATTCATTTCTTTCTTACTAGTTGTTGTGCTCGTAGAAAACGATGCCTCTGTCCGTTCTTTGGAACGCATTGCTTCTGGCCAAATACTTTATGATATGTCACTGACATGTTTTTCCTTCGCCTTGTAGCAAAAACTTGTAGAAGATGCAGGAAATCCATCTCTCAAAGCACTAAACCACCACCACCTACAATATTCAGGATGTGATGGAAAGTTGTATAGAGAGGAAAGGAAAATGTTGTCTTGTGCGTATGTGTGCCTCTGAGAGAATCTTCCTGTGAGAACTAAACCACTTGAATTGAGTAAGCGTGCAACACAAAAAAGTTACCTATATTCGTGGCAAAGCTACAAAACCCACCTACTTTGCGTTTCCGCACAAAGTTTATTTTTCTTTTTGCGATTTTCACATACTTATTCATTTCTTGCGGTGAAACTGTAAAGGAGGTAAGCAAAATGTATGTATGTGTTACATATGTTGTCTCATTCTATTCTGTTGGAGAAAAGGAAGAGGCGAAAATTTGAGATGTGGATGTAAGTGAGGTGAAATGACACAGATAATATTCATCTTGAGCCGTGTCGGTCGAATCCCTTTATAATCCATTCGGGGAGCAACTTTATGTAGTAATGTAGTTCTTTGAGTGCTGTCGACTGTTGGTGACCCTTCACAAGCAAATGAACACGGCACAAACACACAACAAGCATAAGTCAGTAAGCTATTTACATGCCATATTTCAAGTATAATATGACAATGCCTACATTTTAGCTGCTTGCTGAAACAAAAAAGTTAAAGTAGTGGATGGGTCGGAAGCGGCAACTTTTACACTACTAAACACTCGTCAGCAAAGATTTAATTTGAGAAGAGCGAACCGAAAGGAAGGATGACGGAAGAAAAATAAAAAGTTTTATTCTGCGTGTATCTCAGTCACTCAG
>VYYJ01005739.1:0-10585 GCA_021029165.1 Cyphoderus albinus
TTTTTTAATCCTTCTTTTTTTTCCTCTTACTTTTTTTTCTCTTACTTTTTCTTCCTCTTACTTTTTTTTCCTCTTACTTTTTTTTCTCTTACTTTTTCTTCCTCTTACTTTTTTTTCCTCTTACTTTTTTTTCCATACTTTTTCTTACACTTACTTTTTTTTACTTACTTTTTTTTACCGACACCACTACATCATCCCATCATCAAACGAAACCTTCATTCAACCCTGTATCTACGTTTCTCTTCCAGCGTGCGCCAGTTTATCCCAGCCCAGTGTGAACACAAACACGTCACGTACCACTTTCATACAAACACCTTACAATCAAACGGAAGCATCTGAATCTCGATGCAGCCAGGCATTTCCAGAATATGGCTTATTGATAGAAAAAAGAGAAAGTGAAGTAGCACACCTAATGCATGTATGCAAGCAACAATGGTTTCACTGTGTTGCTATGATTTTGTAGCCTCTGAGTACATGCCGCTTTCTTCGTTTTTGTGCGTTACTCTTTCCTGATATAGCATATCATAACGTAAAATACTTCAACATTACATTTCACAATGTGCTAGGGTGTGAATTGAAGCAGAGTTTGCGATTTTGTCTTGAATAGAAAATCCGCCTTATTTCACCTCTATTCATCTATCTCCAAAATAGGAATCCAGAAAGAGGCTGAGGCAGAATGGCACACAAAACACTCCGCCATTATTATTATTATTATGTGAAGTAACGTGAAAGCATTTCTTGTTGCCCGTGCATTTATTTTTTACTTGTTTGCCTTAGGTTTGTCAATTTGGTGGAAACGTGCGCCATTTTCCGTCCTTTTTTCCTACAACGTGCCATTTCATTTTCCTATTACTGGAGTGAAAGCCCGCCATTCCAGTCGAGAAAAATGTAATAGATGAAAGGCAACAGTGGGCGTGTTTAAGTATAAACGAATGTAGGTGCCTTAGCTAAATTATATCTGTGTGCAAACTTGAATCAAAATTCTTTTGATTCGTCCTTAAAGACCACTCCGTGTTTTGCTCCAACTGCATCATAAAATGCATATTGAGGAAATACATCCGTATAAACGAACAAGACATTCGAGACGATTCGTTTATGGTATAACTGTATTTTTTCCATTCCTGTCCAACATAACAAACATGCAAAGTGCATACATATAACAACCCATTATAACGAACAACAACTTTTGCAAACGGCCGAGCCATTTCCAGTAATAGTCGACTCGACGAGGATGAAGCACTACCAGCCAACAACGCATGGACATCACATTCAAACAGGCGTTATGTTCATATAAAACTAAAATGTGTGTACATAATGTAGCTAGCTTTACAATGTGATATAACGCACGTGCCTCGGGCTAGGTAAATCCATTCCGTCGTTCAAGATACATACACGTAAATAAATGTTTTCTCCATGCAGAACAAAATTGTAAGCAAGGAAAATAGAGCTAAAATATATTTTACCATTTCTTCCCCACCACAGAGAAGAAAAACTGAATAGAATAGCTGAGACGTAAAAGATGAAAAAGTAAGCAATTTGTATTCCACATGAGTTGCTGTCCTCTCTTCAGCAACCACAAGACATACGTAACATGTCATCATTTCTCTGTCCAATTTTTTACACGATATTGCATCTAATTTTTCTCTGCTTGTCTGTTAGCCAACGTTGCATAAATAACGTCTCGAATGTAATGAAATGTTTGTGCCTAAAATGACTTTCATCAATAATTTGATTGGTGTGCAGCTAACCGGAGGACAAATTCGAGACGATGTTTTTTGTTGTGTGCTGAGGGTTTGTAAATTTGCTCACTAACTTTCTCGGGCTAACTAAATACTTACCTCTTGCGTCACAGACAATCTTTTCTTGCCTTCAGACAGAGAGTGAAATTCCAACCTGCAGAAGAAAAGTGCCGGTTAAATGGCACATCTTTGTTGACTGAGGAAAAGTTAGATATCGAATTGTGTCTAGACTACATTCCATCTGCTGGACTCAAATCCTTGCATTTGACTGGAGCAACTATCAGGTGAATTTCAACCGAACTACGCAATTCAAACCAAAACCTCTTTTTCATGTAAACCGACCTCAGCTTTCCCCTTTTTGAGGATTGATTGAATAGAAGATTCTTCGTTCAATAATATTTGCCATTGGTCAAATTATCAGTATTTATTTTTTAAATTCCACAATTCGTGTGTAAAACATTTATCCGTTTTATAAACTTTAGCCGTTTATTAACAGCTTTGGATTGTTTACATTTTGGGTACTACTTTAATTTCGATGTCTGAGTTCCAATATTTTCTCTAGTGCCTGCTAAATAAACGCAAAATAATGCCATAGGCAAAATAGACAGACACGGGGAAAGTGAAAATGAAACCCCTAAATCCAAACCGTTGAAATATTAACATTATTTTGAAAACATCGGATTATGTGCATACAAAAACACCTCAAATAAATAGAAACCAGTTCTAACTTGTAACCCAGCCACTTCGCTCCAGACAGTCTACAGAATTGACGGAATTAAAGAAGAAATGTTTATAGTAACTGTGAAAGCCGAAAATGCAGAGTGAAGCAGCAAATGAATGAACATTGTTGCATGAGCAGTTCTTAATTTGAAAGTTAAGGGAGCCTGCTGCTTGGAAAATTAACTTTTGTGGTTTCACTCTGATTATATAAAAGACAAGAGGTCTGCTAGTTGCTTCTACATGCTAGGCTACTCGCCTAAACAGTGCGAGTTGACTGCTAAACTTAAAAGGTGTTGGTTGCTTGCTAGTTAGAAACAGAGGAACGGGGAAAGTTGATAGTGTACAAAGGCTATTGTCATCCGGTAGGTTAATGACCAGACGAATAACAGGCAAGAAAAAATTAACGCTATAAAAACCAGTAGAATGAAGGGAGGGAGAAAGAGGACAAGAAGGTTAATGATGGCGTGCTGTTGTGTCACGAGTGCTGCCTACTTGTTTTGCAATATGCGCAGTACATTCTCATTCCAGTGAAACTGGAGATGACGGCAACCTGCAGCATCCAGCAGATGACTTATTATTAAGCATGCAGGTTTGTTTCGAAGAAGAAAAAGGACAAACACTGGGTGACTCCACTTTAGTTTTCATCATTCTATTTTGCTTTTGTCAGGTTATTCTCATCCACACTTGCTGAGTTAACATTTCTCCAATTTTCATCTTACCACCGTCAGCTCTTTAAGAAATGAAAACGTAATGCTCTAGCCGATTTCCCAACAACTCAGTGTCTTCTTTTATGAAAAACTTAAGGTAAATTGGAGAGGGACACACGTTTCATAATAGGATGCGACACAATCACCCCTGCTCATTACATAAGACATATTATTAGATTAGAGTTGCAGCAGGAGCAAAAAGTACAACAGGGAAAGGAGGACAATGGATCTTTAAAATATAGGAAAATAAAGGCGCCCATCGCCGCCGCCTACTTTCACTCTTTCTCCGTCGTCTTTTTCTTCTTCGCTCCATTTACATCTGCAAAAGCAAAGGTGCAATAGGATCAGTAGAAGTGTTCTTGGAAAGAAGAAAATTCTTTTCTTTTCTCATGTGGAGTCTCCCTGTTCATATTCATTTCCATATTACATAACGACACAAAGACATTTCAGAAAAAGAAAGACATTTGGACATGGTAAATAAAACTCCTTACGGGTTTAACTAAATACTTGTTAGCTTCCTATTAAGATGAGAGAGACAATGACAATACCTATTCATGTGCCTTTCTATGCAACCTCCCGAGAAGAATGTTTATTGTTTGGTGGCGGTGACTACTTTTTAGTTTCACTTTCACTACTGCAACTGCTAGAGAAAGTTTTGAATAAGTTTTGTTATGTAATAAGATTAGATCAGACTTAATTCGGCGGAAAAGCCTTGCTGCAGAGTTGCAGACACAAAACATCTTGTTGATACTTTTACGTTTCTTCCTCTACATTATTATCATGCAAGCATTGTGAAAAGGAAAAGTCTTCGCAGCTCACAACATGCAGTCTCGGGGTATTTGCAAGAAATGGAAAATAATGAATGTGTCACTACGTAATAGTATCACTGCTTGCGTAACTACATTGAACAAAAATAAACTTTTCGTAAACAAGCATTTCCCTTGTTGAATAGCGGCACGAAATTGTTCCAGGAAAATGTATTTTATTTACAATTTGCCGATTATCAGAACCATTTAAATTGCTTTGAGAGAAGAATAAGAATCGAATTGTAAATACTTCATACGAGCAGATTAATTGTACGTACTGTATTTTATTCCGACTTAAGAATATTGTGATTTGATCCGAAATGTGGTGTGTATCTCTTCCTTGAACAGAAAAGTTCTTAGGCAGGTACTGAAAATAATAGAATAAAATGGTTCGCAACAATTTCAAATAAAAAAATAAAAATATTGAAATTACTGCTTAGTAAAATTGTTCTGAAGGCAAGGTAGATATTTGGGTTCATTCGTTCATATCTTGGGAAGGAGATTTATTTATGACGCATATTAAGCCCCAGGGAAATTTTTTACTCTCTTGTAATGTAAATGAACTTTTTGTTCTTCCCTTTCCATTTTTGGAACAGGTAGGATAAGATGTAGGAAAAAATGTGGAGCATGGTTAACAGAAAACGGTCTTGTGATGTGAGGTAGTTGAATGATAAGAACCAACGGAACGCCAAGAGTTGAGACGAATTAATCCGTGGAAGAACTTATAAAAATCATATGAAATCACGAGGAAATATTATGTACCTATTTACTCGCAAAAAAGGAAATTGCTTCTTGGGATAAAAATTTGAAAGCATGGAAAGTTAAGTGTTCGCTCTCACAACTCAACTATTCCCTTAGCTCTGCACTATTACACATCTATAGAAAAAACTCTCCTTTCACTGGTTATGAGCAATTGTCGTGAAAAGGAGGGAAGCCGAAATGCCTATAATACTTTGCAACGACGATCACATCAAGACGATGTCTATGTAATCATTTCCCTCATGAATTGGCGTGGAGCATTTAAGGTCAGCATACGACTTTTACGAGACCAGAAATAGGATTTTCATTTATCTTTTGAAGGCACAAAGAGCATCCATAGAATACTTTGACTTTGCAACATTCGCGTCCGTAATTGCGTCAACTGTTGTTATACTACAGTGTTCAATGGTAATGTCATCACGAGTACAATGCAGCCATTGAGTGAAGTGAAATTGTAATATATTACGACTTTTGTTGATAACATCATTTTGATGCGAATGACAAGACTTTGGAGCAGTGTGGCTCTTTTCTTCAACCGTGCAAGTAAACCCATTGTGGCCATGTTTGCGATGTACATTCGCAGAGTACCTGACTTTCATACGAAGCCACAGCATTCAATCATGATTTCAACGGAAATCGTTGCCATCTACCGAAGTAATGCACAGGATATGAACATTCTCTACTTTCTGACTTGACATTGTAAATTGTAACCTACAAGTAGATACAAAGTTGTAGTTATGAGAAGTACCACATACCAACAATTACATTTCTCCAATTCATCTGCTTTAACTGTTCTGAGGCTGTCTTGTTCATAGTCATTGTTATGGCAAGGCATAAGATACGAGGCTGAAGCCATTGTCTTTATATCGAGTTGAACTTGAACTATGTGGCGGTTGCGGTGAGGGGCTGGGCACATTGCGTTTTCGGATGCAGCGTCAGCATCGGCATTGAAACTTCAGACTGCAACTGTTAAAGTTAAACTGCGTTTAGTTGCGGAGATCAGAGCAGAGCGGTTGTGTGTTTGTGTGTCTACTAGCCTGATACGTTAGTAGTATGCAACGTTACAATAATAGCGGAAGAGGCAGTAACAATTCTCTTAATCGCCACAATCAGCAATAATGATAGCAATAATCGGGATAATGATGAGGATCTTGGAGCTCTTGAAAATTTCACTCCATTGACACTTAACCCGCTCCATTTTCTTGGAGTGTACCAAATTATGGACTGTACGTAATAGTAATGTGCGTAGTGCGTTACTGTTAGGTCGGTTGGGTACTTGAAGTCAGGAAAAAGAATTTAAGTTACTTTATGACTGTGTGCCTGTTACAGTTTTAGGTACCATACGAACAATATCGTAAAAATGCGCATCATTAGGTTTCGCTCATTCATGATTCATATGTAGTCAAAATCTTCCCCTCATCCCCCCTTTCAAATTACTGTCATTACACATCTTAGTGTTGCAGAACTTTGCAAATTTTGTGGTGCAGTGTTTTGTAAATAAGTAATATCTCACAATTCAAAAAAAAAGCTTTGGAGTAAATTTTGCACGTTTTATTAATTGCGTAATGCATACGCATTTATTACATACGTGGGACACGCAAAAGATCTGTAGAGGTGACTGGATGCGTAACTGACGTCAATTTGTGCGCCATAGGTTTTAGAATCTATGTCAGACTCAGTACATGCATAAAGAGGGAAGAGGAGGTAATGATTACTAAGGAGCGACAAAACGAGATCTATCTCGCATACTTCACAAATTGGTAGCAAAATTGTTGGAAGTTCCGTATTTTATCCTCTTGTCTCGTCTCATCGTTCATTACAGTTTGTAGCCTGTCTAATGACGCTCGTTTGAAGTGCGAGTGGAGTGGAATGTGATTATGTAGAATGAGTAAAAAGAAAAGTGAAAGTTAAATAAGCTCTCACGTCCATCTTCATCTAACTAATCTATTTAAAGTTTGACATGGAATAAAGCTAATTTATGTCAATTGTATCTTTTTATGCATTTCAGCTATTTCCTTCTTCGGCTCAAGTTGGGTCAACATGAAGCTCCAGGAGGCTCGCAGCTCCAGTGACATTTATTTCCGGCTACGGACTCGTCGAGCGGACTCGATGCTTTTCCTTGTAGCTGGTCGGACTGATTATTGCCTTCTCGTTTTAGATGCTGGTCGTTTAAAGGTACCACATCAAGTTAAAGAACAAAACTTTTCCATTTGATGTGTGCATATGGAAAATGAGAAAAGTGTTTAATTCGTCTTTTAATTACGCTTTAAATAGGTACACATTAATTTGGGCGCAGGAGAGACTGAAGTGGCCTCGGAAGCTCCATTTCTTCTCAACGACATGAAATGGCATACGGTCAATTTGACACGTCGGGGGTCGCAACTCGCCATCCTCGTAGATAATCATTTGACAAAGTAAGTAATTAAAAGTTTTTTAAAAAGTGTAATGTTAATCAAAGAGACCAGTCAAGTGAAATGAACTACCTCCGTCTCTGTGGACATTTTAGTTATTTAACTTACATATGTAGTTAAAATTTAATATAAGACAATGTAACCTTTAGCCCATTCTACGCTACAATACGTACTATACGAGCCATAATTTTTTCTCGCAATAATGCTTCGTTTCATTTGTCATCCCTTCATTTCTTGATACTATCACGATAAGTGGATCAGCATCATCAGCAAGTGGATCGTATCTGTCATGCCATCGTGTCATCTCGCCGTCCGTTGTGTCGCGCCCGTCTTTTCGTTCTTCCTTGCCACTGCCATCAAGGAAATATACTCGGTGGCATCCTCGCGATAACAATGAGAACGTGATGAAACTCGAAATTAGCCTGGTTTTCCATATTTAACCAAGAAAATAGGTCGAACGGAGATGGATGATGATGAAGAGAAAGCAGCGAGCTTTTAAATTACCATACATCAAGCTATAATCAAACGAGAAGAGCGTACAGCTAAACATAAGTAATACATGCATAATGCGTCGTTCGTATAGGTTACAGGCGACTTTTAACCTGGCGTTGTTGCTTTACATTGTGTAGTATTTTGCTGAGCTGAAAACATTTCTGCATTCAAGAGATACTCATTCATATCGTGAAAAGTAAATAATAATGCCTATGAAGGTATGTGCGTATCCATATTCATGTTTTTGTATTACGCCTGCTTTGTTGTATTTTTCCTTCACTGTCAGCAGCTCGTGAAGTGCTCAGCTCAGATGCATCATCTCATTTTCATCAGTATGAGCATCTTTTTGCATACATGATGATTCTGAGAATTTTGCAACAGCAGCTTTTGTTTCTCTAATATCACTTTCACTCAAATCAACTCCACACACTCAACAAATCAAAAGCAGAGCACGGTACAAAGGAATTTTTAAAAATGTTTTTAGAACACTGTAAGTGAAAGTTCATCAACATCAACTCTCTTCTATGCTCTTGTTGATTCTACTTAACATGCAACATGATAAAACATAAAATGTGGGATATGGAGCAGCTTTAGCTCGGTTTTATTCAACCCCATTCAAGAGACATCCTGGTATTAAAGGATTAACATTACGAATTGCGCATATAAACCGGATGAGCCAATTGCACATAGACATTGAATTAGTAGGGTTTTCACATATCGTGCCAGTTAAGGTTTTAACTTGCATTTTTTATTTTTCTCTCCCCGTGTGGTATGCTCCTGTTTCACAAAACAGAACAAAAGAGAGACACGAAAATTTAAATGAGAAACACATTTTACATCACCGCTACTCGCAGTGGCGCTGCTTTTTTCCTGTTTCATGTGCATATTTAACAATTTATTAAATCTCACTCACAATGAATTACGTTCTAAACAAAATCATCATAGCATTAAGACTGGTTGTGCAATGAACAGCAGCAGCAGCAGCACATTGAAAAATTAGTTGATCCTCTGCGAAAAAAATGATTTAGCTTGAGCCTGCAAAGTGCAAAGCAGGCGACTGATATCCTGTCGAGTTTTTGTCACAGTCACGTTTTAATATAAATCCTTTTCTCTCTCTGCTCTTTACATTTTCCAAGAAATCTTTCTTCCATACTATTCCCAAGATACTGATTATGTCATTTTATAAAAAGAACTTTTGTAACAATTGTTTCTTTTTTCCACGCGGCATCCGTAATTTTAGGGGAAACCATTTTCTTTTTGCTTTTTCCTCTGCAGTAAAACAAAAATGTTGTGCGTTGTGGGTGAACTATTTTTTTTCTTTTAGAGAGGTTGAGTCATGACGAAGAGAGTAGGAGGGTGACGGTGAACAACAGGAACATGATCATGTGATAGGTTTGATGTTCTAGTGAATGAAATCTTCCTTAAACTTGTCATAACATTTTTTCATCACACTTTCCTATCCTGTCCCTCTTCCTCTACTCCCACTCCCTTCTTCACATTATTTTGACACCAAATCTCTCTTTTATCACTTTCCATTATGCATTTTACTTCCTTTGCACCACGATCTTTCACTGTCATGCCTGCTGCATGAAGAACGCAGGACGTTGTGGCGTGGTAGTGGAGAAAATAGAAACTGGTTCTAAAAATGTCATGGAGTGTTTTCACTTTTGTCATTTTTTCTGTTTCACTGTACTGTTGTGTTACGTTACGCTCAACCTACCCTTGTCGTCTTCGTCATTGTTTGCACATTAGATTTCATAGAGGAGACTCTCTTCGACATTATCTATGATGCCGGTTCCAGTGGCGTCACTCACTTTAATTCGCCTCGAATATTGATGACAAAGTTAGAGCCGGAGCATCTGTTTTCCAGTGGGAAACCTAAAGCGAGATTCTTTGATGTCAGCTGGCTTTTCCCTTTTCTTTTTGGAAGGGGTATTGGGAAGAGAAAGTGGAAAGTGAGCTGGTCGGTATCTGTGTCCAATAATAAAATGAATTCTGTTGAAAGGGAAGGGTTAAGAGAGAAACTAACTGCCGTATTTTTTTGGGCTTATCGGAATTGTTTAACGTTTACTGTTGAGCAACTAGAAAATGTACACAGGATTCACGTGTACCACGCGAAAGGATGTGCTGAAGAAATATAAATGAGCGGTGGGGATAGCGCAGAGAATGCCAATCAGGCAAGCAAGGAACAAGTAACAAAGCACGGGAAGTGTTTCTCGTGAAACCCAGGGAAGTCGAATGGAAGGCGAATAAGGAGAGAGTGAAAGAAAGGGAAAGTAGGAATCATCATATTCCGTTGAATACTTATTTTTGTCCTTCGCAGCAGGTATGGAAAACCGTTTGTGTGTGTCTAAGGTTATGCATGTAGAATCTAAGGCATGACTAGAATTTTCAATGACTGAAACAATAGGGAGAAAAGCTGCTGTTGGCTGTTGTTCGGCTTGTGACAGAAAAAGGAGCAGAGGTAGAAAAATCGTAGACCTTTGAAGTCATTTCGGTAAATTGCATGTCTACTAAATCACCTCCCTTCAGGCCACTGGAAAACAGTGGAGCACAGGAGTTCAGGTTAAAAATATCAAAGTGGTTAGCGGAAACCGCTGTTTCCGTCGGAGGAGAAAAACAAGTAGTAAATATCCCTTTTATACATGAATTGTTGTTTTTACGCTTCATCTTCAAAATTTTACATTCTCATGTAACTCAGATTCAACATTGACGACGAGACGCCTCGCGCTGTGGTGTCACGCAAGGTTACACAAGTCTAAAAATATCATGGCAGGAGAGGTGAAGATGACGGTGAAAGTGAAATCTGTCCGAGGTCATGAATTTTACTTGTCATATTTTATTTAACAAGACACCTACAGTGCTAGTCGTAGCGCCCACCCACACGTTGCATTTCATAATGAAGACATGGAAATCAAATCAAATGTACAGACATATCCATTCATCAAACA
>VYYJ01005740.1:0-10584 GCA_021029165.1 Cyphoderus albinus
AATACTTTAGTGAATGTGGTTACGTATATTAATGTAAAAAAAAAATTATGTTGTTGTGTGTCTGTATGTCATTTACGTTTTTTGTTGTCCTTTTTTGACAAATAATAATAACAAAATAACGTAGTCTTGTTCTTGGCATTTTTTTATTCTTAATGATTTTTTTTTATGTATTCTGATGGCATGTTTCGTTTTTTTTTTTTTAACTTGCATTCATTTTTGTTAGTGGCGGCGGGATCAAGTTTTGGTCTGTACAGTTACAGTATCAGTATCGCAGAAGCGGTTATATATATAGTGTAGTTGATAAGAATAAAATGTTATTATGCGTTAATATAGAATACTATGAATTGATACAGCGTTCTCGGTGATATCTTTTTACTACTACTACTAATAATAATAAGAATAACGCTATTACTTTTACTTAACTAGCTGAATAATAAAATTAAGTTAAATTGCGCAACTAAACGTAAGAAGAGTAACCGGACACCATAACAGTATCTTCTTACATAAATGACAAAAGATATGCGTACGGGAATGGTGAACTGTTTTTTTTATAACAAGGAAAATACTAGCAAAAGAGTCAAGAGAGTTGTTTCGTTTGTTAACAACAAAAAAACAAAAACTTTGAAAGGTCATGTCACCGACGAGTGCTTTAATTACTACTGTTTTGAGGAGTTTTAAAAGTCACTATTTCTTACCAACTTGGCGTGTCACCTGGTTTTTTTAATTTTCATTGTTCTTATTTCACTCCGAATTCATTCGTTTCTTCTTCTGTATAGTATATAGTACAGTATAGTATCTGTATACAAGCAGGATGTAAAAAGAAAAAAGTAAAAAACCGACTCTAAGTTTTCAAATAAACGTTGTTAACCGCCAGTGGCTTACGTTTTATTAGTTTGCTATAATTTAAACAGCAGATCGAGAGCAGAGCGAGAGAGAAAATAATTATGTAATGTTTTTTAAGAAATATGAAAATTTTCCCCTGAAAACTACCTATACCGACATCAAAAAAATTGTACTGAATAATTCTTGGCAAAGCTTTATATCCCAAGCGCATCGATATCCAATCATAATACTGCAACTGTGCAACTAGTACTTCAAATGCAATAATACAACTGCATCTTTTTTTTAAAAAAAAAGAACCGGTTTGTTTTTGTTGTTTTTCTGTCCTTTTTTTTTAACTAGATAATAATAATATATATTAAATGTCGTAATTAATATTTATTTCTAAAAGCTAATTTCAAATTTACAACGAGCCACCATTATCAGTTACGCTGATATATTTATATGTCGCGTTCTCTGTGTGGCGTGTCCGTGATTTGTTTCAAAATTTAATTTTGTTGATTCTGGCGAGTTATATCTAGTTCGAGTTGCACTTTTGAATAGGCGGTAGTGGTGGAAATGATTAAGTAACAATATAAAGTGATGTATATATGGTTCGTTTTCGAACTCTTTGTTGTTTTTTTTCTTTCTCTCTCTGTCACTGTTCTGTTTTGTTAATGAAGTCGGAGCTGCACATCAAGTTCTTTTTTAGTTTTTTTTTTTGTGTGTGGCGTCTGTCATCATCATCAGGTCAGTAGTAGTAGGAAATGCAGGTCGAGAAAAATAAAAATTGTGTTGTGTTGTGTTATGGCGTTATTTAGTATTCTTGAGATTTGTTGATTCTTTTTTTTTTTCTCCTAAAAAGAGTATTATTACGCAATATAAGTGGGTCAAAAAAAATGAAAACTAAGAATATTCTAAATACATATTATATATATGTATACAAAACGGGACGACTGTCTTTTCTTCGAGAGATGGTTTTTTTTCTCTGTTTGTTTTTTTAAACTAGACTATAGAGAAATAACTTTTTATATATACGATTTTTTTTTATTGCAGAGCAAAACCACGTTAAAATCGTTCCAACACTTTATGTATGTTCTTTTCACTGTATTTAAGAGGAACCAAAATTTTTTATAGTAGGACATATATTTTTAAAAATATCGATTCTTATCTTATTTAAATAATTATTTCATTCCCTCATTATTGATTTCAAAAGGCATTAGATCGACACTATAGTATCTCTATCTAAGAGTGAGTACTCTGTATCTCTTATATATTACAAGAATGCGAAGCCAACGCTAGTAAGTGTTGTTAGTAGTTAAGGTAATTTCTAACATCTTTTAAAACAATCGCCAAACGTCTTGCTTTGGCCACTTGACTTATACTGAGTATAATTATCGTTGTAATTATTATTTTTAAACAACTGGAGCAAGCAAGTCCGGGCATCCCCATTCAAAATTTTAAATTATTGCGAATTTATGAATGGTTGTCACGTGTAATTTTGTTTACATACTTCTACGAACTTTGAAAGGTCAGGTAGCCATGTAAATAGTTGACCAATTGTTTTATGATTTTAAAAATCAACTTTTAACTACTGACATAACGCTTAGCGTTGGCTTCGCGTTTCTTGTTAATTATATATAACAGAAATGATGACGTTATTTATTTATAAACAGTCTCGGATCGACTCCATCGCCTTTTTTATGTAGAGTAGATATATTTACCCCAAAAAATCGTTACAGTTTTGCTGCTATTCTTTTTTTTAAAATATTTTTTATTGACTCTTGGTCAATGTTTTAAAACGATTTCAACATAAAAAAATTTCAATGTGATGACGAAAATATACCGAATCATAAATCCCGATATTCAAATTTTTATAAATATATATCTCTTTTATAAGAGCTCACTTGTGATATATATAACACTATAATATATTATGCAAATCTCCACACTCCATAATACTCACCATGTGTATATATGTTATGAATTAAAATATCAAACTCAAACAACACACACCAATTTTCTTTTCTTCTTATTTCTTGCGACGGAGAAAAAAATCTACAAATTCATAATCATCATTTAATTTTTATTTTTTAAATTTCTCATCATAAATTAACTTAATTTTAGATTCTATAAACATTTATATATAGTTATTACTAAATATTACATATCATCATTAATTTAAATGACATTAGATTCGGGAGAGAAAAACAAATTTAAATCAAGCCTTCAAGTTTATGGTTGGCGGCGGCGGCGGCGGCGGCAGCAGCAACATATAGCAGCATCATCATTATAGCAGTCAGTATATATATATATTATATAGTAAGTGGCAGCGCTCTCTTATTCTTAAACTCAGAATAAACCAACTCAGAAGGACGTTCCAACCAACGCGTTCCAGTTTAAACCCTTTTTGTTTCAGCGGATTTAACAAATTAAAAAAAAACAATTCATCGTAAATAAATTCATAAATGCGTTATTTAAATGTATACAGGGTGTTTTTTGTTGTTATTGTTGTTTTAAAGCTATACGTTGTTTGTTGGAGACACCCCTGTGAATTTAAATCCCCCCTCAAAAAAAAATGATGACGTTTAAAGAAAAGGAATTTGATGATAACAATTTCAAGAGAAAGTAAAAAAAAAAAAAACAATAAAAAACACCAAGATCAACATAGATCGGAGTCAGTCACGTAAAGCATTTCTTCTTTCTTTCTTTCTTTCTTTCTTTTTCTAAAAAACTACACGGGTATTTTTTAAAAGATCGTCGAGATTTTTTGATTGGGACTGACTCGAATTTTTTGTTTTGTTGTGGAATTTTTTTTTGTTTTGTTTTCAATATCAATACGCTCGACGAAAAATGATATTTCAGTAAGTACCCGTAAATACAAATTATCTCATATCTCTTAACATCCTATAAATACAGTTTCAGTCATTCGGTGTGTGTGTGTGTGTAATGTGCTATTGACGTGTGTTTGTGTTTGTTATTTTTTTAAAAAGTATTTAAAACCATGATTGGCGTGACAGAGTGAGTGAGAATACAATCATCACAAGTGATATATATATAGATATAAAAAGAAAAAGGAAAATTTTTAAATACACGAAAGTGTGTGAATTTTATTATTATTAAACGTGCTTATTTTAATTAAGGTGCTCGTGCTCTTCTTTTTGATCTTCTATTGCCTATTCGATTACAACGATAACTTGTGGACACACAGAGAGAGAAAAGAAAAACGAAACTTTAGCTATGATCAACTTAATTAAAGTGATTCGTGTGCGGGGGGAGAAAATAGCAAGATTTTATGTATAGATATATTTTAAAAACTAATTCACACGTTTTTCTTTTAAAAAACCGGGTGCCGCGTGCATATATAAATTATTATTACGTTTTTATATTATATCATCATCATCATCATCATCAAAAACCGTTCACAGCGACGACACACGTTTTAAAATTGAATATTAATATATGTCTTAAAAACTATATTACATAACATTATTATACAAGATTCAAATTTTTTAAAGCTTTTTATACACATACCCCCACTATACAACAACAAACATTCTTTCAAAACGTTCCATGTATTTTATTTACTAATTTAGAATTTTAAGAATTTTTAAAAGTTTTTTTAAAATTTTAAACATTTATTTTTTTTTAAAAATAGTTTACTTTTTTTTTGGCAATATGTTGAAAACGCTTAAAAGTTTTTTTTTAAAGTATTATTATTTTTTTTTCTTCTTAAATTCTCCTTCATCTTTTTTTTTTTTTTTTAAATTCCGGTTTCTTGTTTGATGCTGCTCTTCTGAACCTCTTTTTTGTTTCGGTTAATCTAATAATAATATATATTAAAAACCTTGTTAATTTCACCATTAATTTTAATCATCATCATCATATATCAAACGATCTCGATCACACGATCTATTTTTTTGGGGGGTATTGAACTATTAAGAAAAAATGTTTTAACTTAATTTTAAAACTCAATCAAAAACTCGTTATTATAAAGTTGTTTGTTTTAAATAACAATATGAATTTTTTGATTTAATTGAATTTTAAATTTATTTCTTAAAAAAATTTGGCGCACGCACTGTTTTTTTTCCTTTCTTCCTTTCCCTTTCTCTCTCTCTCGTTAACAAATTTCTTACTAGCACCTTCTTCGAGTAGTATGTTTGTGAGGAAACAAAACGACTTTTATAAAAAACTAAATTCTATGTATAATAAAAATTAACATAAAACCGAATATTTAAAAACTTTATATTAAATACACACACTGGGGCTATATAATTTTTAAAATAAAACAATAACGGCACACGGAGATGATGATACGTACTTAGGAAAAAAAACGAATAAATTCATTTTTCGGGCACATGTGATGTGATGAATTATTATTATAAATGTTAAATTAAAAATTAACAGCTACATACACACACAAAATTATTTTTTAAGTACAAAAAAAAATGATCAAAACTTTTAAAAAAGGTTTAATTAAATACATGTTATACAAAATTGTGTATATTTTAAAGACGAAAATCAAAAAACAAAATCTCTCTCGGGTTTTTTAATAAGGTATCATTGTAATATTAAAAATTAGAAATAATTTAAGATGTTTTACTACTACTACCTACTACTACGAAACGCCCGAAGAATTGTTGCTGTTACTACTACTACGATTGTTAAGATTGTTATTGTTGTTGATTCTCCTCTGCTGTGATTTGTTTTGATTATGCTCTGCTTGAGGTGGTAGGTGGTGGTAATTGTGGTGACTGTGGGTGGACGCTACTACTACTACTATTGCTAGTCTTCTTATTCACGTCGTCGTCGTCGGCGTTGTTGCGTCTCCTGCTCCGAAGCGGGTCAAAGTTGTCGTCGTCGTCATCTTCACTACTACTGCTGGTGATTCCAAAGTGCGGCGAGGCGTCACGCTTTGACTTCGTGGTGGTGGTGCTACCGCCCAGCAGCAGCCCTGACTCGTTCTCCGTCTGGTGGAACGGGTTTGTTGTTCTATTGGTGGTGGGGTTTTGACGGGAGGTAGAGGAAGAGGAGGGAGAAGTTGCGTTTAGGTCCGTCTGGAGGAAGAAAATATTAAAGAAATATCCGTGTTTTTTTAAACAAGATTTAATAAATTTAATTTAAAAGGTTTAATAAACGAGTTTAAAACCCGTTCTAATTTTTTCAATTTTTCCTTTATTTTTACCTGCAGGTCTATGAGTGGGTTAGCGTTAAGTGTGAGGAAGTGAACGCCCGGATTTGATGTGGTCTCATCGGTAGCCCCGTTGCTCCTTGGAGTGTTCGCAGATGTGACGATGGCAGGAGGAAGACGTGACCGGGGGAGTCGGTCGCTGGGGGGCGGCAGATGATGATGAGTGGACAGACGGGAAGGTGTTTGCTGCTGGATGGGGGACGATGCCTCCGGAGTGGTACGAGGAGTTGTGAGGGCCACCGTTCATGGAGGAGGAGGTCTCGTGGGTCATTTCATCGGGGTCATGATGGTGGTTATGGTGGTGGTGATGGGAGGAGGTGCCGGTGCCTGAAGAATCAAAGAGAATTTTTTTTAAAAAATCCGTTACTTATACGTATTTAAAGCGAGAGGGAGAAAAACAAAACCATGAGACTTAAGCTTTTAAAAAAATAATAAAAATGAAAATAAAAATGTATAGAAAATTAAATGTTGAACGTAGTGACGAGAAATCTAAATTAATGAATAAATAAAACTTCGGCTCTGCCTGCTACAAAAAAAAAAGAAGATTTTAAAAAGAGGTTGTAAATCTATTCCTCGATATCGATTGATAAGATTTTTACATGATTTTTTTTTTATTTATTTGGTCGTTCAGTCTTGGGTGTCTTGCGGTCCACCGGCTAGCGTGCAAGATAGACAGATAGAGAGAGAGAGATAAAACCGCGAGCTCATTAATTTTCGTTAAGATTTAGTTGAGTAAATTTTTTTACGGACACACAATAAAAAATGGATTTTTTTAACTATTAAATCTGTGAGCTAAAAGTGTTTTTTATATATATATTTGCACAAGCCGACTGACTGACCTGATGAGTACTGAGTATACTGTTGGTACTGCGGGTGGAAGTTGTGAATGGCGTCGGTCATGATATCTCGTGGGTTCATCGTTTCTTTCAGGCTGCTCGAGATGCTCTGCATCGTCACGGACCGGGTTGCGCTTCCGCCGCTGCTACTACCGCTCATCATGACACCGCCGCCACCGATACCCATACCGCCGAGGCCGGATGAGACGCAGTTGCCGGAGTAGACCTGTGAGAGAGGGAGAAATAAAAATGCAATCGTTACGAAATGGAGGTTATACTTAATTAAGACAATTGGACATTTATATACACAGAGTCGGATAGAGAGAGAGAGACTCACGCTAACAGGAAACGCCATTTTAAGAGCGATGGCCGCGAAGCACATCTCGATACAGATGAGGAAGTTTTGGTATCCTGCAGCGACCGTTCCTGAGGGTAGTTTCTGGCCTGACTCCTTGTCGTAAAGAGGACCGATCATCTCCGCCTTCTCGAGGACCGCAAGCAACACGCCTGTGGTGTGGTTAAGAGGGGGGCGAGGTTAAAAATGAAGAAGTGAAGAAGATGGTTGATAAGTTGATGTGTAAAGATTAATTTATAAAAGTTATAATTGTAAATATGGAGACTGACCCTGCCAAAACGACAAGAAGATGACGGACTTGATGGTGAAGAACTTTAGCACGGGGTCGAAGGGTGTGAGTAGGTCCTTCGTCGAGAAGTAGAACAGGAACAGACCGTACAGTGCAAGGGACACGGAGACGTTGTAAATCATTGTGATGTAGAGGTAACCGGTGTTGGGGCTGGAAAAATCGGGTTTTTAAATTTGTTTTTTAAAAATGTTTTTACTTTTAATATTTATTTAAAGATTCAAAAATTGTTTTTATTCAAAAAGCCTTTTTGTTTTTTAACTCTCTCACCTCCAGTCCCCGTCCCGGTAGAGTCCAACCGACTGGAGGATAATCGTCAGGAATGCCATCACCTTTTTGGAGAGAGAGAGAGAGAGTTCGGGTGTAAATTATATAGATTTTTTAATTTTAACAAATTGATTATTAACTTAAAGAGTCGATCTTTTCTTTTTATTTATAAAAAAACTGACCGGTTTGACGAGACAGAACTGGAGCGTGGCCTGTTTGCAGAAACGGAGGAACCCGATCGTGTAGTTACGGCCTGAGAGACAGCACGTACAGTACCAGAAACTGGACCTGGGCGGTTGAGAGAGAGAGAGAGAGAGAAACAAAGACGAGATAATAATAATAAAATATGGTTTGTTTGTAAATATAATATATCAACGCATGATTATGATAATAAGAGCGTGTTTTGTAATTTTTATAGTTTTTGTTCTTTTTATACTTGATGGGCTTGCCGCGGATCTCGCTCATGATCGAGCCCTCTCCGCCAAGGTACCTTTGATAAAAGTAGAAAAAAAAACGTGATTATTTTTAAAGAGATTAATTTTTTTCTTTCTTTCTAATATAGTTAATTAATATATAGTCATCTCTAGATAGATAAAAGTGTTTAAATGTGTGCTTGCTATGTTCATACTTACTCGTAGCAGAGGCTCAGGAAGCTATAGATCACGAATCTATAAATATTTAAAAATTAAAACAGAAAATTTGTAGTATTACATTAAATCATATAATATTCAGTTTATATGATACAGTGGTGTATTATAAAAAGACTAACGCCTCGTAGCAGTCGCGAATGGTGTCAAAGTAGACGTAGAGGTGAGGGTTGTTGAAGAACATGAGCGAGAGCCACGAGTCGAACGCGTAGATCGGGACGATGAACTATTTTTTTTAAAAAAAAGTCATTTAATATATTTAAATTTTTAAACCCTTTGTCGTGTGAAAATGTTGTGAATGAAATAATACATTTTCCGAAGATATTATACATAAAAAGATTTGTTTTTGTTTCCCCTTACCAGGATCCGAACAATCCAGCGCTGCTCGATTGGGTGGGTGTACCACCTAAAGGTCCAACGACAATCACAAATAAAAAGAGAGAGAGAGAGAGAAATTTTATTTAGTTTTTTAGACTAGACAATTTAAGATATATTATTTTTAGAAGCATTTTATTTTGTGTACGTACCTGAGGTGCTCATAGATCTGATGGCAAGTGATGAAGAGTGCGGCCCAGACGAACGCCCCCGCGACACCCTGGGCGAGAGTCGAGTGGAGGAACATCCGGTGGAGGTCGCCCGCTGATGAGGTCGACGAGGAGGAACCTCCTCCATCTGATGATGACGTCACGACTGAGGGTGAGGAGGAGGAATGTGGAGGTGGAGGAGTTGATGATGAGGGTGCAAGGATTGAGGAGCTCATTTGATATTTCTTTTTTGATTTTGATTTTGAAAATTAAAAATTAAAAACTCGGAAAAAAAGAGGAGGTGGTGGTGTTGTTTTCTGTTTCCACTCTCTTTTGTTGTTGTTGTTGAAATTTTAGTATTTCAAATTTTCAAAGACACACGTCAAATTTGATATGAACGAAGAAGGAAGGGAACAACAAAACTTGTTCTGGAACTTCACTTCATATATACATAACTAAACGTAGCTGCACTTTATACACATATATATTTAAAACTCATTCTTCTTATCATATATATCGCTTATCTTATCTTAGTTGTTCAAAAAGGGATTAACAACTTGTTCTTCTGGAACTTCACTTCATATATACATAACTAAACGTAGCTGCACTTTATACACATATATATTTAAAACTCATTCTTCTTATCATATATATCGCTTATCTTATCTTAGTTGTTCAAAAATGGTGGTGGTGGTGGTGGTGATGATGAATTTTTTTTTTGCGAGAATTATGATGACGATGAAGATGACGACGAGTTATCGTCCGAGGAGGAGCTGATTGATATCATCAATACCTTTATAAAATATGCACAGTCTTCTTTTTTTTTTTACTTAATTATCGCGAAACAAAAAACAAAAATCTCTGCTGCTGCTGCTGCTGCTGATTATACTTATTCATTTGGTGATGTAATTGCAATTACAATTTAAACGGGTAAATTCGTGCGTCGATGCTGTCGCTGTCGCTGGGTTGTCGCTCACTTCAGTCATCTGTCAGCAGAGAGAGGATTTTATTTTATTTGAAAATTGAAATTATTATTATTATTATTTCTCGACTCGACTCTCTCTGTCTGTCTCTCTGCGCTGCGAGTCACACAAAAACACGACGACAGACACGTACTGTAAAAACACACAAATTTTTTTTTATTACTATTTATATTTTTCACGTTTGAAGTAATTATTATTATTTGCTGGATTAATATTTTATTAATTATAGTATTTTTTAAAAAATAAAAAAATAGATTACCTTCTTATAATTGTTTTTGTCGCTGTTTTCTCTCTCTCCTTAATAATATTAACTTCTTCTTTCTTTCTTTTTTTTTAAATTTATTAAATTGCAATTTAATTATTTATTTAACTTTCATATTACAATCATTTTTTTCACCTCGTCCGCTCTCAAAAACAAAATTTTTTTTTATTCCCTTCCTGCTTCTTCTTCTTCTTTTATTTTCAAAACAGGATCGTCAATGATTATAAACTCATAATAATAATACCGTTTTTTTTCTGTCTCTCTTCTTCTCTCACCTCTCTCTCATTTCTCTCTTCTACACATTCACGTATTTAAGTAATAAAAATTTCGGTCCATATTTCAATACCATACGGGGTACAATTCCTTATGTTAAACAAATGTTAAGAAGAGTAGTATGAGAGAGTGAACACACGG
>VYYJ01005741.1:0-10584 GCA_021029165.1 Cyphoderus albinus
TAACCTCTGGCACGGAATCCACAAAAGTCAACGAAGTTTTAAAGGCACATTTCTCATTTTCCCCAAAAGGAAATTCATGCCACTGCCAACTGAGCCTGTTCATTACGGTGCGGTGGCTCAACCTAACGCCTTTTGGCTCTCCAGAGCTTCCACTGGTATACAAAATTATGGCGGTCCGCTCAGCCATCACTGGAGATCCCTCCAACGGTTCAAAAGAGTTTGAAGCTTCTGGCACCATAATTTTCTCCATGATTTCTCCAGTCGTCATCACTTTTGTTTCCGTTTGCTCCTTCACCTTATCAAATTTGTTCACATAATTCCCATGACTCTCGCTGATAACCATCAGAGGCCTGCAATCCTTCACAATTTTGGAGACTCTTTCCTCTGGAAAACTGACATCAATGGGAACGTAAGCCGCGCCCAGTTTGTGAATCGCGAATAAAACAAAGACGAGCTGAGTCGACGGAGGAATGCAAATGGCAATGACTGAGTCACCATCGGGATTGGAGTTTTTGGTGGATTTCAAATTTTCACAGAGAAGCGCAGCAATTTTTGAAGAAATGGACTCCAACTCGGCGAATGTCACTTTCTTGGATTCGTGAATAAGGGCAATGCTTTCGGGGTTAATTCGAGAAACGTTTGGTGCGAATCCAGCAGAAAAAAACTGGGTGAGAGAGGCATTGCCCGGGAAGGGGCGAATTGAGCCTTTAAGGATGTTGGGTACCTTAGCTGTTGTAAATTTAAAAAAGTAACAATTAAAATTAAATATTATATAACCTACCCAGAAATATTTTTGTTATTACCTTCATCATGTTCCGCGGCGATCACCGCGACTTCAAAGTCGTTTGGTTTCATGATTATAAGACTAAACAAACCTCTGTCAGTAAACTTGACTCGCGTGCCACCAAAGGCAAAGTGAGACGAAGTTGATTGATTGCTGATGTTAGCGTCGCTCTCTGAAAATTAAAGAAGGTGAACTGCTACTAGTTTACTCGTCCAAATGATAAGCATGATACATATAATGAATGATAAAAATATTATCTGTGTTGATCATGAGAACAAAACAAAAACAAAACGCATAGATAATAGCAATAGTAAAACGTACTGATGAATAACTGTCAGACTTGGTAGTTGGTATTGAGCTCTGTAGCCAGTTCGTTTTAAAATTCAATGATCTATATAATTGGCATTTTTTCCTTTCAGCCCAACCTTAGCTTGATGCAAATGTTTAATATTATAAAATAATATGCATAAATATGACTGTGGGTGATCAGTGAACTTCTGATCACCACAGCTTCCTTCCTTGGAATCCACGTCCACATCGGTTAATTGAGTTTCAGTGTTATATGAAAAAAGTAAGACAGAAAAATAATTCTTTTTTCGCAGGCAGACGCTCAATACTTTTGCCTTGATACTATGATACCAAACGATACGACACAATTGTACATGCGTACGATATTACGCATTTATTTAGTGGCAAATGATTATGCTATGCATTGCTGGATATTATATATACTGTCCAATGGAAATAGTTTATTATTTTAATTGAACTAATTTAGCTATACATTCTTGATTTATAATATAATATTGTTTTGTGGTTAAATTCTCACTACTTAAACATACACATACGTTGAATAAAAGTAAATATGAACATGAATACTGCTGAAAGACAGAGAAAAATTAAATAAAGTAGTCAATGACAAATGACAAATGCACATTCATATTTTAACTATTTAGATAAACTAAACTAGATTAAGGCTACGTTAATTTTTTTCTGTGGTCTGTACTGTTTGACCACATCATCAGCAGCGTCGTCGTGATCGTCATTGAGGCTGATCAGAGCGAAGTGGCCAGCTCGCTGAGCGATTCTGCTTGAAACGAACCTCTGTGTTTGGAGTGTGTCTATACATGATAAAGATTTTGTCAGTGCCAATTTTATTAATGACAATGAATGCTAAATTGGTTTTTAAATTAGCATTGAGCATCAGCGTTTTCTGCGTAAATACCTCAGACGCAATTTTCCTCAGTAGAGCGCTACTGGACTTCCCCGTGTGCTGCACCATTGACGTTAAGATTCCGTCAGGATTCTGCAGAAGGACGTGGGGATGGTCAAACTCCTTTAAGAAGCCTTTGTCTAAAACGAGAATTTTGTCGCAGTCAATAACACTGTTGAGTCGATGAGCCACTGTGATAATGGTACAGTCGGCAAATTTCGAGCGGATTGTTTGCTGAATTAAATTGTCCGTTCTGATAAATCAAATGACAAATTAAGTAGAATAAAATTGAATTTTTAAATATAAGTATGATTATTTAAATACGATTGAAATTTACTGAGGATCCACGTTCGCTGTCGCCTCGTCCATCACGATGATCCGATTTTTCCTCAAAATCGCTCTTGCCAGGCAAACAAGTTGCCTTTGTCCTAATGAAAAATTGCTGCCTCCATCTGCCACTTTGTAGTCTAGAGCGGGTACAGAATCTTTTAACTCGACAGCTTCAATCGCCTTCCACAAATTGGAGTCGTCGTAGTTGCTGAAGGGGTCCAAATTGTAGCGCATTGTCCCAGAAAATAAAACGGGGTCTTGTGGAATGATGCTGATGTTTTTTCGAAGGTCGTGTAAACCGATCTCCCTGATGTTAATATTATCAATGTAAATATCCCCGCGGAATTCCGTTAGTCTGAATAATGCCGTTATGATGGAACTCTTTCCCGCTCCGGTTCGTCCGACAATTCCGATTTTCTCCTTTTCTCCGATTTCAAATGAGAGATCTTTTAAAACATCTTTTTCCTCGTAGGCCATGTACACATTGGTAAAGCGGATTGCGCCTGCCTTTGGCCACTCTGGTGGTGGCTTTTTGTCTGAAGATAATTAAACAGTGGCTTAATTTTTTTTTGTATTAAAATATTAAAAATTATTTATTTAATGCAACTATTATGCAAATATAATCCACTAACCTGGCGTAGACTCTAATGGCGCTTCGGGTGTTAAATTTGCATACTCAAGATTTCTTTCCACTGACGTCATCATGTTTTCCACTTCGGCGGACTGCCTCAAACCAAATTGCAGCCAACCAGTTAAACCTAAGAATTAAAGTTACTCAATGTAATCGAATTTAAAAAATAATAATTTGTCAATTAAATAGTAGGTAATTGTTCGGCTTTAACATACCCATTGCGGAAGTTATCGCCAAGCCAAGATTTCCACTGTCGCCGGCTGCAATTTTTAATTGAATTATTACGTCAATATATGTAAGATCATAATTAAAAACTAACATGACGTGAGCAAATTATTAGCTATTATTATCAATTTGTTATTGTTGGCTCACAACTCTGGATTAGCAAAAAGCTGTAACTGACAATGGCTAGAAAGATCACACAGACAACTTCAATCCATACACCGAAGCATCGAGCGGTTGAGAAAAAGAGGAACCACGACGTAGTGTGAATATCCTAAATATTTTAAAATTTGTTAAGTTTTGTTTAGTAAACAAATAAAATTGAATTAATTATAAACAATATCAATACGTATCTATTAAACTTACTTGGAGCTTGTCAAACTGCGAAATTAAAATAGGCTCGACCTTTGCGGATCGAATGGTAGTTAATCCTTGAAATGTGGCTGAGCTGTGCGTGAAAATGGGACTTTTGGCTGGAACAAAAATTTAAAACTTGTTAAATATTTACATACATAATTTCATATCTAAACATAAGCCGATCACAGTTTGCATAATTTAATGTACAGAACCTACTGATTCCTTCAATCCTTTTCACGTCTCTCGCAGTGGCCACATAAAAGCGTTGCATGAACATGAGAATTATAAGAACTAAAACGCCCGGGATAGCTGTGTAATAATTGGACATGATAATTAGAACCATGACGCCGGCCACATTCGAGAAAATTATGATCATGTCGAAAAATGTCGGCGGTAGTATTTCATCCATTGACCCGAGATCTTTTGTGAATCTGTTAATTACTCGGCCTAACATTTAAAAAATTATATTTCATACATATTATATTTCATTATAACAACAATTTAATGGACGGGTTTAATGCAAATAAAATCACCAATTATTACCAGATGGATTGTCATCAAAAAACTTTGACGGTGCACGCACCAAACTCGAAAACATTTTGTCATGCATATTCACACTGATTTTCGAACAGTAAGTGAAAAATCCCACGGCTCGTATAAGATTCAGAACAATCACGGCTAATACCAGGCCTGCAAAAATATAAATGTACGCGTCTCTTGATCCAAGGCCGTACGATCCCGTCTCGTTATATTTATTTTCTGCATTGGTCCTTTGGAACAAACGAAACAATTATTAACTTAAGCACTTTAACATTACATTTATTTTATGATCGTCATCATGATGACTTCTAAACACTGGAATTTACCAAAATGAGAGCCAGAATTCAGACACGCTCAGTGCGATTTGACACAGAATGAAAAATGTGAGCACAATTACAAAAGAGACTGGGGAATTCGCTGTTTTGAGATATTCCCAGTAAATGCCTGAGCTGAGACCGCCGGTCGCTTTCTTTTCTGCGTGAAGTCTTTTGCTTTCCTCCAGTTTTTTGTAGTCAATTTTTTGAGCTTGGCTTTCCTATAAAAATATACGATTGCAAACAATAATTGTGCAATTATATGTAAATGAGAATATTATATTTGTCAAATTATTAAATTTTTACAGGTTTCTTTTCTGGATTCCCGACGACACTCGCTTTCCTGGACAGAGCCTCCTCCTCGTCATCCCCAGTCATTAAATGAACAAAGTCCACGCCAGCTTCATCTAGTTCGCCATAGGTTCCCTGCGCCACTACCAGACCATTCTTCAAAACGATGACGTGATCAGCCTGAGGTAAATACTGGAGCTGATGTGTCACCAGAATGCGTAGTTTTCCAGCTAAATGTCGTCGAATGCATTTTTCGAACAAATGCCGACTGACCCTTGTGTCAACAGCACTTAAGGGGTCATCCAGCAGGTAGATGTCGGCATCCTGATACAGGCTTCTTGCTAGGTTAACTCTTGCTTTTTGACCTCCACTCAGGGAAACGCCTCGTTCCCCAACAATCGTCTGGTCGCCGAAGTCAAGCTGTTTAAAATCGTCTTCAAGGGCGGCAGCTTTGACAACACTTCGGTATTTCGTTTCATTGTAGTCGCGACCGAACAAAATATTTTGTCGCACGTTACCCGTGAATACGAAGGGTTCTTGGGAGGCGTACGAGATTTCGCCCTGGATGTTCAGCTTACCCTTGGATATGCCGAGTTCTCCGAGAATGACGTGGAGAAGTGATGACTGCACAAAAATCAATTTTATTATTTTTATAAGGCAAAATGCAAAACTCGACAAAATAATAGCTTTTAAAATATTTTTTTAAATCGTTTTTACTTTTCCGGAACCCACAGCCCCTGCAATAACGATGACTTTGTCACCCTCTAGATGCATGTTTATATCATCCAGGTTCATTTTTTCACCCGTCCAGCTGAAAAAACCAAGGGATTGTTAATTTCAACTTTCCCAAATATTTTTAGTGAATTAATAAAAGTCAAGTTAAATTACGTCGCTGAAACTGAATCTAAAGAAACAATGGTTTTCTTCTGTTGTTGGGGTACGACTTCTAATTTCTTTTCGGTGCTCGGTCCAATGATTGGTTTGAAAGTTTGACCGGCATGAGTACCGGCATCTTGTTTTTCATCCAGGGATAAAAATTTCTTGACATGATCATGATCACGAATTAAGATTTTTTCAAACTACATTGTACTTTACAATGTATGACACAGTATTAGCAAATAATGTCCAGTAAAGCTTAAGATAAATTCAGCATACCTCCATTCTTGTTGTGGCCACATAAATCTCACCAATTCCGGAAATCGCACTAGGAATCATGTAAATCATGGACTGAATCATCGTAAAGTAGGCAGAAGAAAGGAAAAACACTTTATCGGCAGTTGGTGGATTGCCCTGAAGGACGTAGGTGAGCACAGTGAGAAACACAACCAGCTTCAAAGTGGACATGTACATCGAAAGGTAGAAGCCCCGAAGATGTAATCGTTTCTTGAGCGCTTCAACTTCATATCTAAGATGAAATGAAGTTAATTGATTTTTTAAAATTTGTCTTGCTTAGACTGTCACAAGAAATGAAATGGTGATTTTCCTTTAAAAACTTACTCTCGCAGTTTTTGAATAACTGCTGAAAACGGCTTCTCCTATTAAATAAATAAAAATATTTATATTTTTAGTAAGATATTTTCATTTAAATTATGATGGTTTAAAATTTTAAATTCCAACGTTATTCGCATACCCAAGCGTATTGCTTGATAATTTTCATGGCTATGATAATCTCATTCATTATACGACCTCGTTCATCAGTCCGCTCTGCAATTTGTCGACGACATTTTGCAGCCCAGCGTCCATTCCAATCTACAGTCATTTATGGTAACATTAATAAAAAGATATTTTAATAAATATTATTTTTCAATATTTACAACAACCTAAAATTTTGTACATAAATGCAATTTAATTAGTTTCGTATGTAAAACTTTAAATATTGGTATACACTGAATTGGAATTAAAATCAAAATGATGACAAGTCCAACGAGACAAGAAACGCCAAATTCCCTCCATAAAAAGACGGTGAAAATGCACATCTGCAAAGTTCCCAGAGGTATGAACACAGTGAAGAAGAGATTGTAATCGAAGCGGTTTACATCTGCGGAATAAAAAAAAATATTTCAGTTTTAATTGTTATTCAATTCAAATAAATTTTTAAGTGAGTTTTATGTTATTGGTAAACTAACCATTTCCTAGAATATTACTAATCTGTCCAACGGTCGTATTTCCTTGGGCGGATTTAGAAAGGCGGAGTGTCTGAAATAATTTATTTGAAAGAAAATGTTGACGGATTCAAATTTAAAGTTAAATGGTAATTTGGCTTGCTTGCATAGAAATGGTTAATTTTGACGCCCAAATACCTTCCGGTAAATTAAAGAGGAGCAGGCAATTCGACACCTCATGGAAATAATAAATGCATAGTAAGTGCTCGGGTGAAATGTCATCGTAATTGCGAAAGTTGTCAGGCTCACTGCTGCAGCTAATAAATATTGTTTCACTGAATTTGCTGATGCTTCATCCTGGAAGGTAAGCAGTAGCTCTCTTAAAACTAGGGGCTGTAGCACGCTAAAAAATAAATATATGTTCGCAATTTGTTAAATCCATTTTTCAACTGGTGGTTATGTAAATGAATTTTCTTCGGCTGTCCGGATGAATTTTCTAATACTTTTATTTTTAAACATACCGAAATATTAACTCGGAAAATGCGTAGGCAATAAAAAGTGACGAATATTGCCATCCCAAAATTCCGAGCAATGCACGGAGTAAACTCGGTTTCTTTCCTTTTGCTTTGTGTAGTTCAACTTGTTTATTCCATTCTCTGGAAAAAATAAATTCATCAATACCGGTAATCAAACGCATTTACTAATTGTAATATATTTAAACATTTTAGTTTGAACCAAATATTTAATTGATCACCTTTCAAGGTCGTCCCCAAGCGTTTTCGAGATATCACCTTTCATCGTATCATACATGTCTTCCAGATTCAGATCTCTTTTGTAACCCTTCCAGAATAATGGGAGAAGCCAGAAAAAGAAGAGTTTGGAAATTGGGTTCGCCTTAACATACGGATTTTTGCAGGGTGGCTTTTCATTGAAATCCATTTTCACTTATTTAACCTGGTCCAAATGACCACACGAGTAAATAAAGTTTTCCTTACTATAAAAAATGGACGAGCAGATTTTAAAAAAAACGTCTACATTTTTTATATCAATTACGCGATGGGGTGGAATATGGTATATAAAACTGTGTCAAAACATTTTGATTTCATGATCATTTTAAGCGTCACGTCTTTTTGAATGAGATGAGATAAGGAAATATTATTGCCATTTATTTTTAAATCTCCGGCGAGGCTGGTTCCATCACGCGATAATGTGATAATGCGACATCATGAAATTGATAATTGATTTAAATCTTTCTTTGTTTGATGCCCAAGCAATAACATGTTAGTATTGTTATTAATCAGCATAGATATTAACAAATATTTTGTTTAATGGATTTTTGTATTGTGGCACGGGTTATATCTTACGGATAATAGGTTTCATTTCAGATAATTTATATAAGTTTTTATAAATAAAATGTACTTTTTATTGTTGTGAATTTGTGAGTAGGTTTTGACAAGACATGACAGTATCTTAAAATAACAGAGTGACGAAATGTAATAAATGTTCATATATGTATCATGTATATTATTCATATCGTAATGTTGGACTAATTTTTTCTCTTTCGTTGAATGAATAACATATTTTTATTTCGCATCATCATCATAATATTCGGGAATACTGACCACACTATTTTCCGATATCGTTCGATGGCGCTCCCTAATTGACGACGCTCTGGAAGCAATGGAAAGTCTTCCGGCTATCGATGAAGTCATCGAAATGACTGAACATCGTCTCAGCTCCCTGTCCATGTGAAGTACGTTCTCGACTTGGAAGGAGCTGCGTTTACCGGCGTATGTCTAAAAGATTTAATTCGGTTATATAATAATATTCAACTAAAATAATTCTTAATTCGTTGGATTAAAGATAATGACTGGTAGAAAATAGATTTTTTTCTTACATCTGCAGCCATTTTCCTGAGAATTTCTTCACTCGCTTGACCCGTGTGCTTCACCATTGTGGACAGGTATCCATCCGGGTTTCGTAGTAAAACATGGGGATGTGCATATTCCTTCAAATAGCCATTGTCCAAAACTAAAATTCTGTCGCAGTCCATCACACTGTGTAGACGATGAGCAATAGTGATGATGGTGCAGTCGGAAAATTTCGTTCGGATTGTATTCTGTATGAAATTATCCGTTCTAAAAATCATCAAATATTTTTTATCAATGAAACAATTACATGACGCCGTCATGATGACGCAGCCTGAATTTTAAATAGTAATTATAATTTACCTTGGATCCACGTTTGCAGTCGCCTCATCCATCACGATAATTTTGTTCTTGCGCAGAATCGCTCTGGCGAGGCAAACGAGCTGCCTTTCGCCCACCGAAAAATTGCTACCACCGTCGGCCACCTTGGCATCCAAAGCTGTGACCGTATCCTTTAACTCGACCTCTTTAATAACCCTCCAGAGTTCCGTATCCTCGAATTGGCTAAAGGGATCCAGGTTTGATCTCATCGTGCCAGAAAATAGCACGGGGTCCTGGGGAATGATGGAAATCTTCTCTCTCAGGTCATGCAATCCGATTTCATTGACAAGAACCCCGTCAATGAACAACTCACCCCTGGGCTCCACCAAGCGAAACATTCCCGTTATAATTGAAGATTTGCCCGCGCCCGTCCTTCCAACGATTCCGATTTTTTCTTGAGATTTTATTGTGAAATTGAGACCTTTCACCACGTCTTTTTCATCATAGGCTAGATAGTAGTCTCTAAACTGGATTTCTCCGCGGCTTGGCCAACCTTTTGGGGGTTTCTTGTCTGCAATTGCGAGTAAAATAGTAAATAATAATAAAAAATCAAATCAAATAATGTCATAATACTCTTAAAAAACTGAATTAGAATTATTCTTTTAGAATTATTCTTTCCGACCTGGTGTTGATTCCATTGCCGCCTCCGGCTCCAACTTTGAATATTCCAATGCTCTTTCGACCGAAGTCATCAGATTCTCTGTTTCCGCTGATTGTCGCATTCCCCATTGAAATACTCCTGTTAACGACAGAGCTGAAGAAATGGCCAGTCCCACATCGCTGCTGTCATAGGCTGAGGAAAAACAAAAACTTTATCAGTATATAATAATCCTTAATAGTAATTAAAAATTAAGTAAAAATTCATTCCATTATTTTTTATATTTATTTACATGTCAATTCCGATAAAATTGAAAAGCTTAATGTCACAATGGCGAGATATGTACAAGTCATGACTTCCAACCAAATGCCAAACCAGCGATTACAGGAGATAAATGTGTACCAGGTTGAAGAATGGAGATCCTAGGAAAATAAAAATAAATAAAAATTCCAATTTTTCCTATGAAAATTATTTTTATTTAATTAGAGTAGGATTATTTTTCAACCTGATGGCCATCAAACTGATCGCATAAAATATTTTGCTGCTTTGCTGCTCTGATTGTGGTCAGCCCTTGGGCTGAAGCTGCGACGTGTGTAAAAATTGGACTGCGAGCTATACATAATATTTAAAAAGTTTACATTTTTCCTAGGTTAATCAAAATCAAATTAAAATTCAATTAGATATTCTTACTAATTGCTTCGATTCGTTTAACGTCCCTCGCCGTTTTGATAAAATACCCCCGTATGAGAACCAAGCCGACCAGCAAGAGTCCCGTTGGAATAGCCATGTAGTAATTTGACAGAATAATCAAAATGACCATACTGACCATCAATAAAAATATTGTGATGGCGTCAAAAAATGCGTAAGGAAGTAACTCATCCATGGCACCGATATCTTTTGCAAATCTGTTGATTATTCGACCTGAGGGGTTATCATCGAAGAATTTCATGGGCGCT
>VYYJ01005742.1:0-10583 GCA_021029165.1 Cyphoderus albinus
GTACCTGAGCTTTGAAATCTGGTAGGTTATTGAATTTTCAGGACTGATGACTGTTGTGAGTGAACTAAGAAACTTATTTACTTGTTCAATGGAAAAAATATTTTGAAGCTTAGGACTTTACAGGTGTAAGAGGACGCAGACTTTTACCGTTTCAGATTAATTTGAGATTTTTTAGATGGCATGAGTGACTACTGTAGGTACATACGTATACGCAGATGAAAAATATTTTTGTTAAGGAAAAGCCGGTAGCGACTTGTTATTTACTGTTGTTGATGACGATGACGATTTCTTATGTTGAAAAGAGTCTTGATCCTGAATCCTAAATCCTGCCTGTTGCTGATGTTTAGTCTCGGGTCTGACTGACCATTTGAAAAAAATATTTTTAGAAGAAGTGGAAAAGAGACGTTAATGAGTGAGTAAATAAATCGCTTTTAACTACTTGAATAATATGCCTGACGATGATCATGATGATGATAAAGTCGAGATGGAAAAAATTCCTTTTCTTGTTTGTGGTGGTATGAAGTTGATTTTAAAGAAATAATTGAATTTCTCATATTTATTCATGTGATGTGATGTTAGGTGAGTGAACAAGAGAAGCTGAAGCGGAGTCGTAAAGTTATGTACAATAATAAATGTTGGTAAAGTTTATAGAAAAAATGTTTTTTTCCTCGTCCAACTTATCTTTTTCCATCTAAGAAAAGAGCGAAAGACTTATGCTTCGAGTCTGAAAAGAAAACGGTACACTTCATTTATTCTTCTTGGTAAATCATCAAACATTTTTATTTTCTGCTAATGTGATGCATAGACACACACGGGTTGAAGATTGAAAACACATCTATTTTGAAAATCTCCTTTGTCTGCTCCTTTCTTTGCTGATTTTCAAATATTTTCGAGTTAAGTGATAATTTAGCCTTTATTTGGACAGCATATTACAACAAGGCACAAGGGGTTTTCTTCACTTAGGAGAATTGTGTATAAATATTACATTCAGCTCGTTTAGTTCTTTGCTTGGTGCTTTTGCTTTAGTGCAGAATTTTTTTTTCTTCCTTGTAAATGGGTAATGTATTCCATTCTCTTATTATTATTGCGGATTGAAAAAAATCGTTCCGTTTTTTAAACTTTGCTTTTTTACTTAACTACTCTGTCCCTGTCTCGCATCGCATGGCACTCTCAGTCGCACTTTGCTGATTGATGCGAAGTCAAGTGAAAAATGATAAGAATCTAGAAGAACTCATAAATACATACATATGTCAAATAGGCTTCGTTCTCTTCTCTGACGTTATTTTTTTAGGCGCTTCTTCAAACTATTTGCTTTTATTATTTATTAATGTTTGCAGGAACGGAAAATGTTTCAGCAATGTAATTTATAACGTTTTGGATTATAACGGATTTCTATTTTTCATTTAAAAAATTCATTACCGATAGAAAAGTTTCAATTGAAATTGCATGGTCTTTGTGAATAAAACTGGTTAATTGTTGGAAATAAAAAAGTCATTTAAAATTGCAGTAATTAAATCTGCATTTTTGCCGTTCTATTTTATTCATATTCATGAATAAATTTCTTTTTAAATAATGCTCGAGATTTTTTTTATTATTAAAAAAATTATTGTAATTACAAAGCAATGCCATCCATGACTTACTCTAGTCCAATGTCCTGGTTCTGGTCTGGTCGAAACAAATTGAATTTGATTCAACTCGACTTCCCCTAAGAAATAAAGAGTTGACCACTCCTAGAAAGCAGAATCAAACGGAATATGTAACAATGAGTGAATGAAAGAAACTCCAACGAGTGACCCTTTCGCTGCTTTTCTCACGCTCTCAATAATGAAATGACCAAACGGTTCATTTCATTTTCTACCTTGCCCCATTTATTTCATTTTTTTAATCTATCAATTTTTTTCCAGATGATGTCGTTTGCTGCTATTTTCCTGTTAAGTGTTCTTTATAAATTCATTCATTCATAATATCACACTGGCACATTTTTCTTTCAAATTACGTTTAAGAAAAGACATTCGATCAAACACTTTTAGGAAGTGAAAAATTGAAAACCTCGAATCTTTTTAATTGCATTTTGCCAGTCTGATGGGAACTAACTCTGATTGAATTCAATTTGCTTAGAAAAAAGTTCTTCGTCATGAAATGATATTCATTCATCCATTCATTCATCGTGTCCTTCTTGATCATGATCATTATCCCATGCAAATTTATCGAAAGGGTTGAATTTGAATTTGAATTTGAGTTCTGAATTTAGTTTCACTTGATTCAGGTCATGGTCATTCATTTTATTCTATTTTATTAAAAATGTCGATGTGATCTGAAAAATCCCGTTTTTCTCTTGATTCGGAAAATTGTCTGAAACTGGTATTAATGGTATTTTTACGCAAATAAAAATAATTATTGTGTACTATGAAAAATGCAATTTTTTGGAAAATCCTTTCCAATCCAAGCGTTCCAATGAACCATAGTGTTGCTTACATCCACATCGATTTTTATTTCCAATGATGACAAATAAAATCTTGTTTGTACCATAAATACCATTATGTATGTGTTTGATGTGTCTTCCGAAAAAAATGATTTATGGACCAGAGTAGAATTTCAAGTGGTACGGTAAAACATCCATCCATCCATCCACACATTAAAATTGTATCCATCAAGTTTTATTTTATGCACATACTCGCTACTACTACGTAGTACCTTAAAATCCTGTATTTCATTTTCATTCTCATTCCAGATAAAAAATATTTTCTATAAAAAATCTTACATTTACATTGCTTAGAAGCAGCTTTGTGAGCTGCAGCTCCTTTTTTATTCTATTTACCATTTCAATTTGTGTACTTATCAACATCGAAGCTTTACTGTAATACAGTAGTTCACAGATGGCTCAAACTAAAATTCAACCCTTTTCCTGAAATGCCTGAACTTCTAGTAGCTTCCAACTTCAACCCTTTTCCCTAACCCTTTCCTTTTTTTAGTGCGGATTCATCTGGTAAATTGAAAAATTCTCTGTGAGTGAGATGGAGAGGGGCTGAGTTTTTTAAACAAGGATCGAATGTGCATCAATAATAATAATGATAAATAATAATAACAGCAAGCAAAGCAATGAATAGGTAATATCACGTATGTGTTCATATGAACATTTGCAACAGACACATGTGCTGTAAAGTGGAACCCTCCCTCGTTTTTACTCTCAGATCATGGGAACGAAAATCCTGCCTTGTAATGCTGACCTCATGAACATCCAACATTTCAACCCGAAAATTTTTCAATGAAACTCAAAAAAAAATATCTTGGGTAATATTAATAAGACTGTACAATGGAAAATGTTGCTTTAAAGCTTAAAAATGATGTTCAAAGCTTTTCCATAACCCTTTCGTTTCGTTTCGTTCCATCTCCGTTCTAGAATCGAATCCTTTTTTTCCAATTCCAATTCAATTCAAGTTCGTTCGGAATAAAAAATCCATTAGGTTGTAAATAGTAAGTAACAAGTTTTTCCAAAAAATCCCGTATCATGTTAAATATCACTTAAATATAATATCATGGGAAATTCGGTGTTAGGACTTAAAATGGACATTGGAAACTTTTCTAATGGAATTTTTCTAAAAGTGGAAAAAAATATTTTTTTACATATAAAAAAAATGTTTCCAACCCCAAAACAATGTTTGATTTGATGACAGCGTCCAGTAAACATCCATCATTTGATTCTAAAGAAAGGGTCAAATTTTTTAGCTGCAAATGTGGATGTGGGAAATTTTCTGGAATTGTCTCAACCTAAAAAAATATTCTTTTCCGTTTTCCTTAAAAAATCAAACCCGTTCGTTCCGCCGGATCATTCCATCTTCGTCAAAGCAAAATGACATTTTTTTCAGCAACATTTAAAAATAAATTTTCTCACAAAATCAGCAGAAAAAAAATGTTCCGTTGCTTCCTTTCCTAAATCGTGGATAAAGTTTCATCTCAGGATCATGACCAGACCATGACCATTATTGTTATGTAGTATTGTTCCGATTTGATTAACCTTGGATGAACTTTGTGAAAGAGTTTTCCTCTGCATTCTCCAAAAAGATGTATCGGGTTGCTTTTTTAGAAAAAAAACTTTTTTTTTGCAGAGTCGAGTGTAAGAAAATGATTAATATTGTCCAAGTCTGGGAATCACCGAGCCATGTCTTTTAGCTTAGCTCAAACCCAGCGCAGGTCGACTGAAGAACTTTGGAAAATCCTGCTTTTCTTTCTCTAAAGAATCATCAGTCAACTGGTTGAAAATTGGAAAAGCGTAAAGTGCCGACTACCGACTTTAAAAAGTGCAGATTATCTTTGGAAGAAAGAAAATGCCACCTTGCTTGTTGATGTGTGTGATGACGATGACGATGAGTGAGCCCTTAAAAAATGTGAATCTGTAAGAGAAAGGGATGAAAAAATTTCTACCTGTGCTGGCTCGGCTTCATTTCATCTCATCTCTCTGAGCATTGTCTGTCAGCGAAGCGTAAATTGGGAGCTGGGATGGGACGTCCCAAAAAACCAAACCTTTTTTTTGCATGCATGAGTAAGGGCAAAGGCAAACCATGTCTAAGTATCAACAAGGTCCACACACATACATAACACCACCGCTGCCACCAACGAGAGTTCCTAAACAACATCGAAGCAAAAACATGATTGAGAAGACCGGAGAAAAAAAAAGTTGTTTATCACCTTATTTTTTTCGGTAGCGGCTTAACTTACAAATTTTCAAAGGGTTTTAAAAGGGACTTACAAAAAACAGATACGTCTCATCATTCATCATTCATTCTATGTCACACAGTCACACACACACACAACAGGTAAGGTGATACCTCTTGATTAATAAACACTTTTCAAAAAAAATTGAAATCGAGTTTTTTTTAGAAAAAATAAATAAAAAACGATTTTTATAACTATAACGGATTTTTCCCCCGAAAAATAATTATCCAGGTTGCAAAATATTTTTTTGGACCATCATTTGTTGACCACGTTTTATTGTTGCTCATTTCAGCAGACGTTGTCAGTGTCAGTTGTTGTTCTGAAGATATTTTGCATAAATATTTATTTGCACTCCAAAATACCATCCAATAATAAAGCTTGTATTGAAAAGTTAATTAGTTATTTATTCATAAAAAATTACATACATATACATAAACATATTTATCTACCTTACACAGGTTAGGATTTAGTATTTTTATTTTGAAAAGTCCTTTGACTTCATTTGACTCCACATGACTGAGTTGAAAGAGTGTGAAAAAAACAAAGAAAATTGACTAAAGAAAAAGGAACCAACAAGAAGAAGGCTGCGTGGAAGAGGGTGGGTGAAAAATATTATTCTGTTTGGTTTTATTACGAGTTGTTTTTCTAATTTTGAGCTGCTAAAGTTTTCAATTCTTGTAATGTAATGTAACGTAGGTTTTAAAAAAATACTCTCTTAAGAGACTTTTTCGCTTTTGTCAAGTGAAGTCTCAGAGTTTCGTTTCAGATTTGGTGTGACTGACTGACAAGAATGGGAAAAAGGCGAAACATACGTAGAGAGAATTTTTGTTTAGAGCCCATAGGGAAATGAAACTAATCAATAAAAAAGGAGAATTTGACGCTCCCAAACTCATTTTTCATCTTTTCTCGACACTTCTCCAACAATCGCTTTGATACATAGGAAGAGTCTTCTAAATGCCTTGAAGAGAGGAAAAAATTTATTTTTAACTCTTTTTTATTCTTGGTGCGTTCTCGTCTCTGTGCGATTAGTGAAAATCCGCGTGCCTCTTTTCTTTTTTACCAGTCATGTCATTCGCCCAGCCAGGAGGAATCATCATCATCATCATCGTATCATAACCATTTTCAGATTTTTACGAACGGTACCTTTTTTACCTTTACCGACCGATACAACTCCGAGACAGACACGGTCAAAGAAAGAAAAAAATATTTTCTACATGCATAACATCCATAATAACATTACATACAATTAAGCATTTGCAGACAGACAACAGGCAGAGTCAAAAGCATCATCAGTCAAAATTTCAGCCGACGGCCATACAGACACACCGTGGCAGGCACATTGGCAGGCATGGCCATTTCTAAATCCTTTCTTTGTCAACAAAAACTTGGAATTTGCTTTTTCTCTGTGTAATAAATGAAGAAAGCTAGAAAATGAATTCGATTATAAAATATTCAATGAAATGAAGAATTATTTTTATTTTTAAGCTTTGGTCACTTTTGAAATCATTCATGGTTTTTGCCAATGAATCTTTATCAGTCTGAATTGATTAGAAACGGAAGGGTAAAAAAGACTCTCATTTTAGAAAAAAAAATTATGAAATGAACAAGATTGATCGATCGATCGATCGATTTCGTCCAATAACTCACTCTGCATTTTAAACCGTTTTATAAAATTATTTGTTTGTTGTTATTGTTCGATTTTGGATTAGTTTATTTTCAGAGCAGTGATGAAATTGATAAAAAAATTAAAGTCTTAAAAAATGTTTCAAGTGGAAATTTTTCATAAAAAACTGACGATGATGACGATACTGGTGATAGATTACTTTGGATTTGGAATCTATCATGTGAATTTAATAAAATTCAATTTATGCATTTTTTCACTGCTTCAATTTTATGTATGTGAAAATGCAAGCAGAAAACAATTTTTATTTTTATTCGGATTGGGACAAAGACCACGTACCGAGCTGAAGCTTAGACTCAGAGATTTTTTGTCTCGTCATCATCGTCATCTTGATCATCATCAAAAGCAGAGATTCTGTCTCTGTGCTCAAGCTCAACCCTTTATTTATGTACACATGGATGGATTGGTTTTTCTGTCAAAGTGTCACTTAAGTTTTTTGCCATTGTATTGTTAGTTAATGCCATTACCATTGAAATTGCCATTATTGGCGTTTGCAAGTAGATTGGGAATTTTTTTCACTTTGATTGGGAATTATTGATGGATTTCGGCTTTTCATTTTGATTGCTTTTGATTTTATGCAAAGCTTCAAAAAATATTTCAATAAGCATCAAGTAAGTAAGTTTATAACTATAACTAACTGATTTGAATAAAAGTATCAATCTTTCTTGTCAAGCCGAGTCAAACTGAGGAGAAACCGTTACTTAATTTTTCTCTCTCTGAAGTGGTGACCATTTTATTTTTACTTTACAGATTAAAAATGACTGGCAAGAATGTAAATGTAAGTACATACGTATGTATGTACGTGAACAGTGGGTGAACAATGAGTCGATAACTCAGGAAAATCAATGATTTAGTCGAATTTAATAATAATAATGGCAGAAGCAAGCATTAGATCGAAAATGGTATAAATATCATTAAGGAGAATTTTTGTGAACTTTAATCGACTCACTTGACTCAAAGATGAACTTGATCGCATCGTATCGCTATATCATAGGAATTTCGAGAGAGATTCAATCGAAGAGGTCATTGTTACCAAAATAATTTTTTAAGCAGTGGGCATTTTACAAATTCATTTTATTCCTGCATTATTGAGCAAGTACAATGACAATGGTGCAATTTGCGATTTGCCATTTTGAACCTGATTTAGTACACACAATTCATACTGTGACTGAATCGAAGCTGGCTGATTTTCTGATGTGATGTGATTTGTGAGTGACTCCTCATTTGCATTGAATAGAAATAGAAAATCGCATTCTTCTTGTAAGTAAAAATGATTGTTAAATTGTTGTTTGTTAAATAAATTGGCCACGCTTTGCTTTGCTTTAGGAAGGATTTTTTCTTCTAAAGAAAAATGAATTAAGGAGAAGCGTCTGTCAAACTCTACAGAATGCAAATTTTTCGTACCCCCAAACTTTAAGGGATGGGCACAAACACAAAAAAATCAGTCAGTGCTAAAAATAAAATTACTAACTAAAATGAAAATTAAAAATCATTCACTGCGATGTAATAAATAATAAAATAGACACACAACACACGCGTCTTTCTTCTTGGTTTTGTATTTATTTTACAAGAAAATGACTAGAAACCATGAAATTGACAATTGAGCCTGTTTTTGGTGAAATTTACGAACGGAAGCAATTAACTCTCTGAACTAAACCCTCGAGATGTATTTTTTTGATGAAGTTATTTTGAAAATAGATAAAAAGTTCAGATTCAAATTGAAGCAAAGCGTAAACCCAGAAAAATGAGAGAAAATTGTCAGAGTCAGAACAGACAGAGCACAAGACAGGATTTATGCATGATGGCCCAACGAGTTTTTGAAAAGCATTCAAATCAAATAAAAATCTTTTTACGATCTAACCAAAGACTGTCATATCAAAATGTTGCTTTAAATATCATTATATTAAATATTGTGTAGAATTAAAGGAATATCGCACGACGATAATAAGGAAAAACGTAAAAAATGTGCAAGTTCATTCTGGCTGAACTGAACATCCTTTAAAAATTTATTTTTTTTAGTTTTTAATGGCAGTGGCAGTGCCTTTAAAAGCTCAAGGAACAAAAATCCCCGTGGGTTTTAATGGGGTTTGGGGGGTTAGGGTTTTTGGGGCAAAGTGACTCATCTTTTAAACGAGAAATTAATCCGTTTTGGGTTCTCCGTTTATTTAAAAACCCAAAAAACCCATGAGGGTTTGAACCCTGCCTCAGCTCAAGGTGCAATTTATCGTTTGAGTTTGAAAAAGTTGGTTACAAAGCAAAATTATTTTTTCAAAGGTGGCAATGTAATGGTGCAATGGTAATAAAAAGTCTTTTGGAAGAGACATAAATATTTTCAGAGACATAAAGTAGGACTTTATTTTATTTCATTATTATTATTAATATTTAAATTTCTTTTTTCAAGATGGGAAGAATTATTTTTTCCTTCAAAACGAAAATGACATGGCTTTCTTAAAATGACGAGAATTAGGAATGAGGCGAAATTAGAATAAAAGAAGGCGAAAGACTAGAGACAAATGAGTGCCAATTTCCTAGGGCGGATACTGGGATAGGAAAAGGGCGTAAAAATCTATTTTCTTCTTTTCTGAGTATTATTATTATTACCATTTCCATTATTAAGCTGTGTACTTTTGGTTTTTGGTCTGTTCTGGCCTGGCTTAGTTGGTTCTGGTTGTGTCTATTACTGTCAGTCAGAACTCAGAAGAAACGTATTTGTCTTGAAGAAACCAAGAAACTCGAGTTTGACTCGAAGCTTTATTTTCTGATTCTGATATTCTCATATTTCTTTTCAATTGTCAATTCTACTCAACTTCAACTTCAACTTTGCTAAGGAGTAACGCACCACGCACCGGATTTTCTTTTTGACAAAAAAAAAAGAAACGGATACGTTATGCTATTGTATAATAAAGACAATTCGGATTTCAGAAGAAAAAAATCATTTTTAACAGTCATGAGCGAAAAGAAGAAAAATAATGCGACTAGGACTCACTTTGCTTTCTTTTATTTCTTTTCAATTATTGCAACATCACTGTAATAATGTTATTGTATTGTATTATGGCAGTATCATCGACGCTAACGAGATGGTATTAGTATTAGTATTGGTATTTAAGGGTCTCCGCTGTGTAAAATGTTTTTTGAAAAAAAAAAGTTTCTTAAAAAGAAAGAAAAGGGGGTTTGTCCACTTGTCTCTCATTCCAGCTAATTTTTCCTTAATCATATTTCACTCACTGACATCACATCACATTCGAACATAATTAATTAACTGTGATACTGTAGATATTACCTTATATTGTATAATATAATATTGCTTATTTTGCTTTGTGCAAGCCAAGAATTTTTTTTCTCACATTGACCCGATGTCTCAGGAGAAGTTTCTTTTTTTTTTGTATAGTAAAAAAATGTGTGCAAAAATGATTTTACAAAACAAACTCCAGAAGCTACATTTTTACGAGCTGAGTTTTTTTAATGATTTTTGTTCTTGTCATGTCATAGTCATGTCATGTCGTCTCATGATGTCATGTCGTGGATAATTTATTACCATTATTATTATAGCCATTTCATAGGTTTTTGGTAATTGCACACCAGGGAGCTGCTTCATTCCATTTCATAGGCATAGGCCTTTTCAAGCTGGTATTGTTATTATTATGATGGTCATGATGATACTCAAAAGAAACTGCCCATCGCCTATGTATAAAGAGAAACTAAACAGATTTACTTACATTTCATTGTTGTGTATTATAACAATGCAGCAAACCTTTAAAATTTTCTTATTTACTACCATCCAATTTGAGCAAAAACTTGTCGAGCAACTTTCCACCAAAGAATCTCCTTGGCCAGTTTCGGATTTCTGGGTTGGATGAGCTTCAGCTTTTGTAACGCCTCCTTCTAAACAAAAAATATTTTTATAAGCTAGAGTAAAGAAGTGACCACAAACAAGTTGAAAGAAAAAAATGAGCTCTTTATTATAAAAACGAAAATTCTGAGAAAAAGCAATTGGCTCACGAGTCACGACTCTACTTGAATCAAAAGATGAAGCCACCCTCAAAAACCCAAGAAAAATCTCTGCATGCTTCATTTTTGATGATAGTCTCTTCTGCTGATAGTATTAGATGATTAAAGATGAAAAATGTAAATTTCCATTTTTGCTCTTTGCTCCAGGCTGGGAACGTGTTTGCTTTGTAAGGTGAATTTA
>VYYJ01005743.1:0-10582 GCA_021029165.1 Cyphoderus albinus
GTCTTCTTATGTCAATATTGACACAAACCATGTTAATATATTTTAACTGGTTCGTGTAAAAAAATTGTGTTTTGGGTAAGTATGGGTAACGGTCAACATTTCACGATTGTCAATACTCGCGACTCGACTCTAGTAATAACATTCTCCACACCATGAACACTTTAATACTGTAACATTGCTACACTTGCTACAAATTTATTTATCAGATCAAAACAATGATTAATAGCGTTATAAAATCACATTATGTTTTGTATCAAGCGCCCTATTGAAAATTTGCAGCTTCATAGCCAGATTAGAAGGAGTCATATTACCGCTTTTCTATTACTGCTTGTGCTTATAACCTAAGAATAGCCAAATTGCCTAATTTTTAACTGGACTGTGAAACAGATTCGGCAAAATCAGACTTCGGAAATGAAATCAGCGCTACTTTTTTGGTTGGAATTATTTTTTCGGTTAAATTTGGAGAGGGACGACGAAAATACTTTCATTGTAAGATTGGTAAGGAAATGTAAGCTTTCGTTTTACACTTTAATGTTCATTCATTTATGCTTATATTTGCTTACATTTGTCTATAGTTGTGAATTCAATGAGACAACAGTGTAGCAATTGTTCATGATGTAACGAGCATTTAAAATACTTAATGCAATATGTACAACGTTATATTTTATGACGTTTATGGACTGTTGACTAAATGTTGCATTAAAAAATACTAACTTGTCCTTTTTTGCTGCCATATAAATTCTTTATTAATCTTTTGTATTTGGAACAAAAATGTTAAGGAATTCCTGTAACATCAACCAAAATGAAATTGTCTCTGAATTTAATCTACGACGTTTTTATTACTACAACTAAAAGTTTATTACAATTTAACAATGTCAAAGAATTTATGAAATACATTCGTAAAATCAAGGAAATTCATCAATGTAATATAATTTAAACAATACCCAAAAACCAATGTGTAATAAATACACAATTACAAGCCATCAAAAATCCAATCCCAAACTCCAAACATTGTTCTAGAGTGAAATTTGCCATCACTCTGCCTCTTGAACTTCAAACTGGTCGCCAACAAGGAATGAGCGTTTCCTAATGATCCTCTTCGGGTTGTTTTCACGGTTGTTGGATAGTCGGAAATGTAGTTGTGTTTTGTACTGACCACATCGGGATTCAATACTACCGAAAATTTTGATTTCCAATTCAGCAAAATTTCTGATACAGGTGAGACCACGGTTGAAACCTGGATCCCGCAAGATAATTTTCTCCTTTGTTCATCTTCTTTGAGACAAGAATCGACTATTGTCACCGCCTTCCGTAACTGAACACGGCCTTCTGGGAAAATGCGAAGAAATTCTCTCTCGTCTTCAACCTCTGCTTTATTCAAAAGTTGTTCGCCATAGACAAAAATGTCGGGTTTCCAAATTTTGGCTTCAACAGTGTCCGTAATGCTGAACTCGAAATATTCGAAATCGGGACACCAAATGGGAAGGCCCAGCCTGTCCTGAAATAAACTACTATATTCTAGTCTGGCATCAAACCATTCTTGCTCCATGATTAGTTCCGTGGATAAGAAGTTCTGCTCGTCGTCAACGGATGAAAAATTGTAAATTTTTATCTTGACGTTCACTGGCGTGGCAATTGTAGGATCCAACTTATAAACGGGCCTTGCTTTAATATTGTACTCTTTGTTTTCGAAAAGTTTCGCGTAAGCTTGTTTGCGAATTCGAGAGCCACAGATTGGAATAGTGTAACCGTAAATGTCTGCAACATTTGCAAAACACACATAGAATAAAACTAAATGGAGAAAATGTTTCGCCATTTTAGTGAACGAAAATAAATAACTCTTTGGAAAACTTTAATTGTTACTGAGGTTTGCATTCAGAGAGTTGAAATAAATTACTGGCTTGAAATTGATGGTTGTTCGCTTCCTAATGCCTCTTTATATACGTTAGTTTTGGCTTCACTAATAAAAATTCAACACAGCCAACCAATCACATAGTCAATAGGTAGTGCATAAATTATTTTGTCAAGGAAAGTTTTTAAGGAGATTAAGAATAATCTTGTGAAATCCGCTTTTCATATTAATTTAAATAATATCTTTTTGTTCTAACAATGGTTCAATGTTGTAGTGGTTTTAAAAATAAGAGCGCATTGAGCTTATACATGTCTGTTTGAGTGCTTTCACTCCTCAGCCATAAAATGGTTTAAAGCTGAAACATTTGATTTTACTTAATAATTTAAGCTTGTTTAAATTAGAAAAAGACAGACATTATATCCAAAACGCAATATTATTGAGATATTTTGTACACCTATAAACATTATTACGAAAAAAATATTTACTATTACTTGTAAATATTTGTATTATATAATATTTCCTATAGTTGCTGTATTGCTTTTCGCCTCCCTAATAGAATGATTTCTTCATATGAATGTTTCTGTTCATATTTAAATGCGATATTTTATATAGGGTCCACAAGAATGTTCCCCATTGCTTCGAATTAAAAATAAACCTTAGACCGTATCTGAGCGCTTTCCTGATAGTTATCACATGTCAGCTATAACTCATATACATACATATTTAGTTAAAATATAACTGCGGCAGCATTATCTACTTTCGGCAAGAAATACTGGATTTTGAAAGAAAATATATGACTAGAATAGGCATGAACAGTAAGCAATTTAGAAATAAATTTTCCGTTCTCCATTGTAATGAATTGTTCATTTCTGTATGGTAAAATTGCATGGAAGAAATGAATCTGGATAGATGAAGAAACGCGTAATCTGTTTTTAAACCGGACAAATCTATTCGACCTAGTGATTATTTTTCCTGTGTTTTTGCTGTGTGACAATATTTATTGTGACACGGTGTAAGCCGAGTTTAAAAATGTGCTCAGTCAATATGGTTAGAAAAGTAACCAAAATTGGGTGGGGTGGAATTTTTTGTTACGAAGTACCCAATAATACCAAGGTTCACTTTTACGTTTGAAAAAACTTGTCCACTTTTTGTTTATGCCCCAAACCAAATTTTTATTTAAAACGTTAAGCACACCGCATACATAAATACATGTACAAGATAAATACTATAACATCTATAAAATCTTCCGTTGTGCCATGCATCAAATATTAATGCACACCTACCCAAACATGAAAATTCTAGTTTCATATAGAGAAGGCAAACTCCACAGTGGTACATAAACCAAGGCATAAAAAGCGAGAACCCAAATCCGACAAAATCGGATTTGCGCAGGAATATTTTAGAAAAATGCGACTAAGAGATCACGTAGGCCTTTTTCAAGTATTGTCTTCTAAATTTGCTTCAGCTACGTAGTATTTTTTTGTAAACCTCTCTGAGTTAAAAGGCTGTATTTATGTTAAAAGATACTATTTAAAAAAAATTTGTACCTCAAAGCCATATAAAAGGAAGCGAAAAGCTGAATCGTTAAACATTTTACCCAAATCACTTCAACTTGCAAGATACTTTGAAAATCAAGCCAAGAAAATGTCTCAAACAAATATCTGGCTTCGCTGCCTACTTTTTCTTGGAGTTTTCTTTTGTGCTTTAATTTGCGTAAATGGCGACTGCGGGGCGCAAATTGAGAAAGCTGCTCATAACCACCTATTTCACAACCCGAAATATAACAAGAATCAGCGGCCACCATCCAGAGGCGCAACCCAGATCAACATAAAAGTAGCGATTAAAAGCGTTTCCTCCATTGATGAGGATCAGCTCCTTTGGACTCCAAAGATGGCTGTCGTGCAAGATTGGAAAGACACCAGGCTCGATTACAGTGGACAATACATTGACGATAATGGATTTTGGATATGGTGTCCTGAATTCAAATACTTGGAGACAACGTCAGATGAGGCAACCAAAACAATTTGGATGCCGAGCACTATTCTAACTGGGGAAATACAGAAACAAAATGACAAAACTTTCTCAGTTCTACGAGTTGTACCGGACGGCCATACAGAATTTGGTAGAACCATCTCTGTTACCGATTCGTGCTGGAAGGATGAAACTCAGCCTGAAGACTTGGTTTGCCAGATTCGCATTGCCGCTGCGGATCTACCCGTGAGGGAAGTTGTTTTAAACTGGTCGCAGAAAAATTCCATTCAAGTTGATCCAAACGCATTTAGGTCGGTTCCAAGTTTCAAACTACATCCAACAGTTGAGACATCACAAACCACGGACAAGGAGAACCCAGAAGAATTGAAATCCCTGATCGTTGCAAAATTCCGACTTCAGAAAACATAATAGTTTGATCAATATGTTGAGTTTTTAGTTAAGTTGAATTCAATGCTCTCAGTAATACCTTTGTAATATTTAATCAGCTCATGTTTTTATTCCAGTTCAAAGTTTACAATTTATATTGCATTCAGCTTAGTCTAATTATGTCTTAATACATTCTTGTTGTTTTATAATAATATTATGTCCAGTTATCCGTAAATAGCTTTGTATATTTGTTATGTATGTATGTAGGCCATTTTAGTTGAAATATTTGAAGCACAAATTATTGGCAAAAAGTGAATGTATCTCCAAGTTAAATACCTATTAATCATAAGTTATAATAAAAATAAACTTAAAACGTACTTTATAATACAAGGCAAATACATGTAAAATTTATTCTGATCATATCATTTTATGAATCCATAATTAGAACAGTTGAGGTTAGGTTGATAATTTTGTCAAAAGTATTCACAAGTACACTTCTTCGCAAATCAAAAAAAGGTCCGATTTTCACAACGATCGGTTTAAGGGCTTTCAGCTGACGTTGTTGAAACTTTCCCTTCACATGGTACTTCCAATATTTGCGAAAAGCTACACTCGCTTCCAAACTAATACAGGAGAATGTATTAAGCCCAAACGTGACAGTTGCTACTGAAATATCAAACAAAATGAAAAGCGCTACCAGCAATATATCCAGAGATGAAGCATACTTGATGCAAACATAGGTTGTGGAAACGTTTAGGAGAAAGCCTGAAAATATTAGTAAAGGAAAATAGACGTATCCAAATTTGTTGAAACTTTCAATAAATATATACGCCACACGGTGTCTGTGTTGCTCCGCCACAAATGAGTTACTAATTGCTGTCTTGTAATCATTAATTATGTGCAGTAGGAATGGTGTTTCAAAATGAATAGCACACGTGTAAACAAGAGCTGTGGATATAATCGGGTAGCATCCCATGTAACTGAGGAATAAGTAGAGAATTTCTTCCAACTTCTTTTTCCAGTTTCGTTTTGAGTTATTGTACACAATTGAGAACAAAATGTTTGCAGGATTAGCTGAAGAAACGACTGGAGCCAGAATAAATGTCAATACTCCTGTGAGTGCAGCAATTACCGTACTCCACGTTAAAAGTGTAAACATAGTTGAAGGGTCCAATAAACGTTTCTGCTTTCGGGCACGAGCTAACTTTCTCTTCTTGAAAAGCAGATGTGCTTGGTTCATCATCCAGGCTGTCTCTGAGGAAGAAAACGCCGTGGGCCAGAGCGAAGCAACTACAACGGCGCTACTTCCAATATAACTGGAATAGTTACAAAATGAGACAAATATAACAAATTCGGTCTTAAATATAATAGTGTGTATTTTTTGTCAAAGGCTTTTCTTACAGAAGCTGAACAACTCCGCCAATGACGTAACTCTTAACGGCATCCAAGTCATTTGGGTCGGGATCTTCTGCAAGAAATCTTTTTAATCCAATAATCATACAAAAAGTCAATATTCCCAAATTTGAAATTACTGCAGTTGAAACAACTTTCTCGCTTTTCGACGCATTGTGGTAAAATCCCCTTTGACAAGAATATTTTAGTCTTAAAGGCCGTAGAATTTGGAATATTCTTTGAAGAAATATTACGTGTTGCCACATGTTTTCAGACTTTTTGTTAATGCAGGTTTTGTGTATATTGATAGTTTAATAAAAATATCTAGCTCAGTAAAATTTTCACTTTGAAAAATATTATTCTTAAACATGAAGCACTTATCACGTAATTCTTGTGAAAAAACACACTCAACACAGATTATTGTTGATATTAAGTTTATCTAACCAAACTAGGGATAAAAAGAACATAGCTTTCCGGTTTGGAAATTCGTATGTATGACTGGGCGTAATTCTAGCAATTCTAATTTCTTTTTAAAACCAATAGGCAAATGAAATATTGATGATTTGGACGCTATGTTTAAATACTTCGACAACAACACGATTTTTGAGTTGACATCAACCATCATTCTATCATAACAGTATTCTATAGATTATGCAACGCTGTAGGTATTGGTAATTTTCCTTTGTTCTACGGTCACAAGTTATAAATGTAAATCTCATAATAATAATTTTACCTGTCAGTTTCGAAAATGAGCTTCCTTGACACATGGGTAATTCTGAGAAAAGTCGATACAATAATGCATTTACATTGTAAACACTTTTGATCGCACATCAAAACATTTATCATGATTTTAATTTTCTTTGCAAGTTGCGATGTAAACTTGGTTTTTATTTGAGTCTCATCTAGCAATGAATCAGGCATAATTTAGATGCAAAATTAAGAAGAATGAAGGTAATTTTTCTGCTGATAGTTTTTGCAATACGCTGGTTTATTGTCTGACCTGCTTAAAAAACTGCATATGCTACATATGTTTATTCGCACCGGCGCAACAACGTGGGTGGGTGGACATTGTATTCCTACCCATGTTAATGTCTACCCTGAAAGCAATGGGTTGTTGCGCTAGTGTTTATTCGATTGTCCGAGTATGAACACCTTCCATATAGAGTGATCCAATGAAGGCTACAAAATGTCTTTGAAACAGGAGCGTTTCTTATGTTTAGTGGTTTGATGAAATTTATTGATCTGCTGATATGCGTTGATTCCAAATTAAAAAGTATCTCAGCAGGAAATTCAATTCGGGAACACAAAACCTCACTTGAATCGCTTCTAGATATCGCCGTCTAAGTCATGGGTGTACACCATAAAATGCGACACATTGGTTTCAATTTTGTCCTTCGGAAATTTCAGATATGTCACGTAGTGTCGAAGTGCGGGGTGGGTTATTAATTATGTGACGAATTGGATTGAAAACTGTCAACAATTAAACCAGAGGTAATGAAAAACTAATGCAATGGTATATTGTGGCGCTAACACGCAGTGACCCTTCCACATTTCTATTTGACATTAATGGCATGGCTGTCAATGCGGAGTTAAATGGTGCCCATATTTTACATTTTACATGATACTAGTATTCACCTCTCATAAACAATATATTATTTAAATCAAATGACAACCACCATCGCCAACTCAATACGTGTTTTGGATCAGAATTTTTGTCATTCCAAAAAACTCCAACAGCAGTTTAAACTTACACTACTGAAAAACTTATTGCGAAAGCGTCAAGTTTTCACCAGATGAACATTTTTTATTTGATTTCCGTTTTAGGAAATACAAGCAAACTTGATAAATCTTTCACAATGTTTTCGGTCAGCGAAATATTCCCATTCATTTCAACCCATGCTTCCACTCTACGCTTTTCTCTTTCTCGGATTTTGCGAGTTGCTTGTATAGGATTTCGAAGATTTATGTCAACAAAAGTTGTAGTTATAACTAATTACTACTTATTAAAAGTTATATAAAGACATTTATTGGTAGTAGTAATTTACTACTATGGTTGATAAAAAGACAGTTCAAATTGATAAATTCATTTTCTTAGAAGACTAATTCTAATCCTCACATGACGCCTCCCACATTTTTCATTTTGGTGCCACCAGCAAACCCACCTAAAGCTATGCATTAGGATCTTTCCTCACCAAACCAAAAGTTCCATATATAGATGCCATACATATGTATGTACATTGATATATGATATTGTTGTTGGTGTGATATGAAAATTGCTTTTGCGATGTTTTTGTAATATGTATGTTATTGTTAGAGTGTTGATGTTGATATTATTGAAAGCAGCAATTTTGATAATGTTTGTGCGAAGTACATCGTTAATATATTCTAAACGATTATTTTACAACGTTCGTGACAAGAATTTGTTTTACTTTGACAACGATCATTTGACGGAAACCTAAAATAGAATAATAGGCTTCATATGTATATTTCATGACAAATTTCGGTGGTTTTGTATTTTATTAAAAATAATTACTGGAATGCATCCTTATGAGAAATAAATTTCACATTTCAACGGGCTGCTTATTTTAAATACGAAAATGGAAATAAAACAACTGGCAAAGCTCCATCATAATACATACACTTACACATATAAAGGAAGCTTTACAACCAACTGGGAATACAAAAATTAATTAACTAATAACCTGAAAATTGGCAACATGCAAAATATTCATTACCAATTTTCCTATCCTGAGTTTTACACATCATGATAAACTTTTTTCTCTGCCACTAATAACCTCCTTGCTTCGGTTGTACCGTTTCCTGTTTTTATAGAACTCTTCGAAATTGTTAACTATAATGGGAATCGGAAGTGCAACTAGGAGCAATCCAATAACGCAAAAGCAGCATGTTATGCCACGTCCCGCTCCAGTTACAGGACTTCCAGGAAAGGCTTCCACGCACAAACCTTTGGCGAAACCAAAGAACATGCCACCCCGAAACCGCGATAGTAGGCAGATGTAGCTTCCCGGTACGGTAATAATCCAAAATAGGGAGAAAGCGACTTGGATTCCGATCAAAGTAGAATTCATTTGTGTTGGGATTCCAGCCATCCACAATTTCCATGATTTTATTGATTTCAACAAAATATCGTAGTCGTCCCAGTCGTGACTCTTGTAACCGCTCGAGTGTTTTCCAACGCACTTTATACTTCACTCCACCAACGTCAAGAATTATGAAATCGGCGTTAGAAAATAGAGAGTTGTTCACGGTTGCGACCGACTTTGTTATTATTTCCGTTTCCCCCATTTCTGAGTATACGCAAGTATTTTCCTCCGGTGTTTATTGGTATGAAACCAGCAGTAAACTGAAGATACGCGACACTCATCCTTAAAAATAGTTGCCTCGTTTTACGTTTAGTAGGTGTAGGTAATTGTTTCAGCGAAATTAATTAATATTTCGGCTCTACTCTACCAGCGGTAATTCGATTGAGTCACGAGATCTGGATAACACGTATGCTCTGGTTTGCTATATATTTGCTGGTTTGCTGGTTTGTATATTATAAATGCAATGCATTCATTAAATTAATTACTCGTTACGATTTTTGACAGAGAATTGCAATACTGGACAGAGAAGTAATTATAATTCTTCATTTAATTTGTTGCGGTGTACGAGTAATTTAACTTCTAATATATTGCGCATTTTTCACAAATATTTATTTATTAAGAGTTCAGCTAAATAACACCAAATTAAAACTACGTGGCAATAAGTCCATGAATGGTGACGCTTTTATGTTCAATGAGCATGAACATCCACACAACTTAACAATTCTACCAATTCTACGGGAAAATTTGTTCATGTTCGAATTTTTCTATGCGTCTCAGCACTTGCTAAGGAGTGGACTTGAAACGAATGAAAAAAGCTGACAATTTTCAAATACAATTTAAAGAAATCATGAATTTATGCATTGGAAGGTACGCGTGTTTCTTCAAAACTACATCTCATTTTTCGTCTTACTAACAAGTGACAACGCTTAAATTTGTTTGCATACTCCATCGAGGTTTTGCTGAAAATGTTTTAACTATTACGCAGATACGTGTTGGCAATATACAATAATTAATTTTATTTGCAATATTATCAGCAGACATCAAAGGTACAAGGTTCGTGCTTACCTCTCGTTTTTTTATATCTTAAAGTAAATCTTACTATACATAATTTTAGGGCATTGTAATAGTCTTAAAACCGTTTTTAATACCCGGTTTATGCTATGCTTCGTTTATATAAAGCGCAATTGTCAGAATACACCCTGTTCTATATGAATAAGAATTTTACACCACATAACATATACATACATACACAAATACGTCAATATTGTGCCAGTATTATAAAATACATTAAAATAAATTAGTTTCGGTTTAGGACTTAATAATTATTATTATTATTGTTATTATACTTTATTATGTAATAATTATTATGGCAGATAAATAATCTCAGTAAAACAAAAATCCAGATAACCAAAAAAAAATGAGAAAAATGAAAATGTGTCACAAATTATAATACACATAAATTATAAAATTGATAACATATACCCTATTCAGTTTTGGTTACTAAGTACAAACTATACACATACATAAAGGGTGGCGCAAAAATAAGTAACACAGCGGATTTTTCGATGAGTTATCTTTTAAAAATCTCTCGAACAACGGTGCGACGTGATGTCTTATGTCAACCATGGGGAAGCGGAACTTCCACTCTACCTCAGAAACACTTTTGAGCCACCAAAATTTTGAAGAAGTGAAGAAATTCTGTCAAATGTTGGAAAAAAAGCTTTTAACAAGGGGTAAAGAAATGAGGTCACATATTCACGGGACAGATGAATTTTAGTCGGAACGTTTTGCCAATCGAAACCCACATACCATTAGATGTTACACTGCAAATATGGAGAATGGTCCTCCAGTAGTTCGCCCAAAAATACACCTCTAA
>VYYJ01005744.1:0-10581 GCA_021029165.1 Cyphoderus albinus
AAAAGTGAAATTGAAATTAATTGAAGTAAATCGAATCAGAAGTTGCAAACATTTTTATTACTACGTTACATGGACATAACAACTTTACAATATGCATCATGTCAGACTTAGATGACCTTTGGAAGGATGTAGAAGAGATAATTAAGGAAGCAGAAAAGTTAGATTATAGTGATAGAAAATGGAATGAGAGTAAACAAGAATGGGAATACTTTCTTGATTCACTTTATCCGAGAAAACAAGAACCTTCATGGCTTATGAATTTAGGAGCAGGTGGCAGGAGGAAGAAGCACCAGCCGCAAAAGAGAATCCAGCAAGAGGTGAAAAATATCCTGAAGAGCTACATGTGCAAGTGGAAGGAAGAAGACTGCGACATTTCCCGGAGATTTGCCACCGTTATCGATGCTTTCAACGAGAATGTCGTGATTAGTCAACAGGGATCTTTCGACAGTACCGAGGTGATCAACTGCACGAACGAGAAAATGAATAGCAACAACAATGGCAAAAAGCAAAGTGGCAAAAAGGTTAAATTAGCACACATACGGTTGAGAGAAAGGTAGATGAGTGTACATAAAAGTGTTAAGTTTGAATTGCAATTATAGGCAGGGATTATTACTATAGCATGAATAAAGGAAAGTAGGGTTGATACAATGCATGCAATGATAAGTTAGAAGTAAGTTATAAAATTAGGAAGTGCATAATATTAGTGGTATTAAAATAGAAAATAAATTTGTGTTAGAATTAATGAATGAATGTGTGAGAGAATTTGTTAGTATTAGTAATTATAGTTTTAATTATAATTACTTTGGGATCGGAGTTGTGTTGTAGCAGGAGTTCGCTTTTCTCTAGCTCTTTATGGGCATCTTGCATTTGGCGTTTCAGATTGCCTACCCTGGAGACTACAAGGACCCGTGCCCGAGCCTTGGAACAGCTAAGATGATAGCTACAACACAAGAGAAAGTTAAGATAACGTTACTGTTCCTGATCTGGTAGAAACCACAAGAAAACAACTGTTGTAGATAATACTATATTTCTTACTTTCATCAACGATGATTATGTACAATCAGAACATTCGAGTGCTCATTAAAGAAGACAACTGTGGCCTGTTATAGAGGTACCAAATCTGCACCTGACCACAGGTCACATATGATATTCTTTTAACCATATATAATAACAACAAATGTTGATGGTTTTTGTTTGGAGAAATAATAATAGTCATAAAGAGTGTAACTTGAAGAAGGTTAATAATCGTACTTGCATTTATACCGACGATAGAATCAGCCTTTCTTGTGGATACTGCATTTCTGTTTAAAATCTATTACATCAAACTCATTACTACATGATAACCCATTCCAAAACTTTGTGCATGATTAGGTGCTAACCATCAAAATTAAAAAGAAGACAGAGAACATGGAATACATTATTGTATGGTGTTGCATTAGAATTAGGATTAAGTAATGCATGAATAGTAAAGGTTCAGTTAATTAGCATTTAAATGTTGAATCTCATGAATAAATTGAGAAGCGAAGGAAAGTCGACTGGAAGGGAGCGATCATCACACGTGCTTCGAATAATAATGAGAATGCGTGTGTGTGCAAGCAACTTCAAAAGGAATTATAAAACAGCTAGAGTAAAAAAAGGAAAAAAGTCGACAACGACGAGTTTTACGATTCAGATAGCAGGGAAAGCGAATAGAGTGTTATAATGTTGTGTAGCCCTTACATAATAAGGATATAGGATAATAATAATAATATTACGTAATAACATGCCAAGGCTTCTTCCTTGCAAAACAGTAGCAGGGACCATAAAGCGAAAACAACCGGACGCCGCTCCAGCCGAGAAATGGATACGGACGGCACCCGCCAAAGTGACAACACCGAGATCCAGGATGAAATCCCCACAGCCCGGACCAAGCCGTGCTGCCCCGGATATTTTGGAACTCCATGCTGTCGCTGAGGACCTTGACCTGACTGACGATGATACCCAAGAATCCAAAATATCAAAGCTCCAGGAGGAACTGCGCCAGATTCAAGACAAGAACAAAAAGTTACAAAGACTTCTCCCTGAACCTGTGGAACGAGGACGCCGCCTGCGTCCCTTCACGAAGCCCGTTTTGCCATCTTCGGAGGTCACCCCAGTAAGACTTTCCGAGACGGAATCATCGGACAGCGAGTATTACTCGCCGAGTAACCTGGACCCCTAATCAATACTGATCCCCTGCCCTTACAAAACCTGTTGTAATTATATTTTCTAGCATGACAAAAAATACAAAAACAATATAAAGAAAGTGACGAAAAGATGGAGAAGGCATAACAGGTTGTGTTATCTCATAAGCAATTTAATACAATTAACTCTAGAAAAAGCATCCAGTGACAAGATGAATAAAATCCAGTCATGTTTGCAGAAACACAACGACTGTTTCTTTTCATTTCTTTGGGACAGTGACAAGACTCATTCTGTGAAGAAAAGAGCTCACAAGTTCCCTATGCCCAAGTTTGCGTTCTGCATAAATGGTTTTCAGGTGCCTGCCATTAGGACTAAAAGGACCCGCACGGAACCTTGGAAAAGCTAAGACAGAAAGCTTTAACATAATGCAATACGCAATAAATTCAAATAAAATAACAATTTCCGATGAATGATGCTACATTGACCACATCAGAGTATTTAACACCGCTTGATATTTACGAGTCGGGATTAATATTAAATTGTTATTTCAATATTCCTTTAGATATACGTAATTAAAAGTTTACTAAAATTTCTAGTGCATCTCGTCATTATACTTGTGAAGGTAAATATAAGGTGAGTCTATTAATTATGGGACAGCTATACCTTTGACTTTTTCTTTTCTTCTGTCCTAAATTGAATTTAACAAACTTCTAATATTTTAAAACAGGCTAGCGCCGCTACGTTTTTTGAAATGTGTGCACTCGTCGGGACAATAAATTTCCTTTCATTCTACAATTGATTATGTACTACGACTTATTCAATGTTTGATATTAGTAGAATGGTCGATGAATTTCTAATTTTTTTGGGTAACAATAACAAATAAGCAATTGTTTAATAGGTAAAATAATTAAAAATTCTTAATGATGAATAGAGTGATTTTTCATTTCCCTGTTGAAATATTTTAACCCTGGTCTCAGCAAAGTCCGTTTAACTCAGTGAAAAACTCACAGAGAATCGTTTATCGCTGATCAATATATGGCATAATGGCAGTAGCAAAACTGTTTGCGAATGTTTCAAAATTGAAAATTGGATTAGCGACTTCTGGAAGAGTTATAGCAGTGTACAAACTCCTTATCATGGTCACTACAAACTACTGGAATTGAGAGCCATTCACTTCTAACTCTACAATCAACCATGCAGCATTAAGCTGGAACAGGAATTTGTAATCATAAAAAACAATCAACACACCATTTCATTTCACTTGACGGCTCAAATGAAAAGATCTGTACACAGATGGGTAATGGCAAGAGTTGGAGAACTTAAAACACCATGCACCTTTGAGTGTTCAAGCATCAACTAGGAAATGCCCATCGTAATCAGACTGCCAAGAACAGAGTTCGGAGTCTTGTAACCAAACAAAACAATTCTGATTTTCCGCGGAGATTAACTCACACATTCTCAGAAACAGCGACTACCCACTTCTGCATCCATAGACATTTTTGGTTTCTTGCACCCCCGTAGCCCCGCCACTATTTTCCGGAGCGTGAAGAATGCTATGCAGAGAAAGAAAAAACTGTATGTGGTAGAAAACTTGAAAAATCAACTCAGCTTCATTTGATCGGATAGATGTACGCCCGCATCTACTGTATCGTTTAATTCTAGATATTTTTGTTTGGACTCTCGTAAAACAAGACAGGAGCACGGTATAAAATAGCTCGAAAATTTTAGTTTCCATATTCTAAAATAGACAAATTAACTCCAATAAGTTTTTTTTAAGTTGGCGGAGAAATGACGACCGGGTTTTGTTGTATAATCTTAATCTACAATTTTTCATTTAGACGACCTGCAATTTGAAATTCAACCTTAAATGACTTTCTAAAATTTTGCTATGAAGAAGAGACTGTTTAGGTTGGTGAAATAATTATAAACATGGTATGATGAATTGGGTGTTTTTCAACTGGTTTTTTAACCTATAAATAACATTTGGTATTGTGTGTGCCAAAATATGTAACAATGCAGTAATACTCAAATAACATAAAGTTGATTATTACTTGTTTAAATTTAGTTTAAACAACTAATTATCTGAATATACTAATTACTAATAAATGCGAAAATAAAAAGTGAAACATAGGTTAACTTGTAACGGTCGCGGTCCTCCATTCGTTGTCTGGCTGGCGTAATTGATAACGCTGGCGTCAAAGACGAATTTAACTGTGCCATTTTGTTGTCAATTGACAATCCTGTATTGTTGTAAGTAATGCTCATTGTTTTTGTGGTTGTAGGTTCCTGGTTCCTATTTGAAGCAAATAAATAAGGAATAAAATATTTTCAAAGTAGCAACAACCACAAACAAATTAGATTATAAAATTTTGGGTTAATATAGAATATACTATGAATATATAAAATTAACGTACCTAATTTTTGCAGAGGATTTTGTATTTATGGTCCATTATGAGGAAGTTTCATATTTTTTCACGGGAAATGAATTGTCAGCATGCACCCAAGATTTCTATCTAAAATTTAAAAATTAAAGAAGACAAATAAATATTACAAAATTAGAAGCTATCGTTACGTGTTTAATTATATTAGGTATATGCAGTTAGTGCTGCTATTATTACCTATCTGTAATAACTGCAATCACTGCTTATTAAAATAATCAGTGATTACAATTAAATGTATTAATTAATGATTAAGTGGTGGTGAGTTTAACTAACCATGGTAATCCAACTTTTAAAAAAATGTAAGGGGAATAGCTGCATTTATATAAATTTTGTGAATTTTTAAAATAAACGTACCTAATTTTTGCAATTTTTTCCGAGGAACCAAATGTTTGCGTTCGGATATGATCCAATTGGAAGTGTGCACCGAGCATTTGAGTCTAAAATAAAAGAAAAGAAAACAGAGAAAACATTAAAAAATGAAATTATCACATTTCTAATTAAAATGAATTGTAACCAATGCTATTCTATTACTATTAAATAACTATAATTATTGCAGTTACTCTGGTTAGTTATAAATGCATTAGTATTGATAAGTGCTGATTGCTAAAAATGAAGTTGAGTTAACACAACGCTGATAATCCAAATTTTGGAAATTGTCTATTATCATGACCAGGGAAGTTTTTGAATCATCATCGTTAAATTGACTCCACATATTATTTAAACAAATTACCAATAAATGGTAAACATTCTCAAAAGTCGAGGATCTTGATATCTTGATATCTTGGATCTTGAAAGCTGTCTCCTCCAGAATTTTTCTGCAAAAAAATGTATAAAAATGTAATAATATTCACGTTGACAATATTATAGAACTCCATAGTTTTAGTTTTACTAAAGTTAATGGCTATAAAAGTAATGAAGCTTACCTGCAATTAAACTTGCAGTTAGTTTGCTTTTTAATTAAACACGTATAAAGTTTTCAGTTTCAATTTAAAATAGAACAAGTTGGAGTTTAGTGTGATATCCTCACATTCTATATTAATAATGCAACATTTTCCCAAATAAAAAGTATGTATCTGTTATTTGTTTAAAGTCTAGTGGTCAGTTAGCTAAGAGAGAGAGAGAAGGGGGACGCCGAAATGTAGCGTCCGTTAATGTAGCTTTCTAAACCGATTGGATGATAAAAATAGAAACTACACAACCATTTTCTTGAACAAGAACAATGTACATAGGAAGGGCACGCCGGACATTCTTTTTATGCTTCAACCCTAAGATTTCCCTTTCTTAGTGTCAAATGAGTTCATTACTGGACAGCTAGTTAAGTGAATAAAGGAAAAATGATGTGTCCATCCCATGATACCTCTTTCTTTGTCCCTCTTAGCACACAATGGATTGCTAAACATAAAAGTAACCCCTAACTCGGCTTTACTTTAGCTTACTAACGGCGAAGCATAATGCAGCAGTACTTTAAATTGATTAAGGATAAATGCGAGTGGGGATGCATCGTCTGCTGGTGCTTGAAATCAGAACACAGGAAAGAAGGATAAAAACGTATAGATACATAGTATAGACAAAGCACACCGGATTAAATTTTTTTTTGCCTGCTCTGTCCTAAAATTTTCCACTCACAATGCCAAATGCAAATCTGTCGTTATGTGAGTACGAGATGTAATATGAGTATTGTCATTGTCAGTACTGAGTTGATGTGAGCTTTGCTGTGCTCGCTCTGCTATGGAGTCTCCTCAGTAAAATAATATTTTCTACACAGCAATAACAAAATCGTGTTTGATGAATTTAATGAGAGTTAATGCAAAATGAAATGATGCAATAATAAAATGTTTGAAATCAATTTTATTTATATTCAAAATTTGCAATGTGAATATACTTTTGAATGAAATAAATAAATTCATCAAATCAATTAACAGGATTCGGTAGTGGAAGGAATTTAATTTATTTAGGGTGCTAGGTCGGATGCAAAATCTCTCGCAAATTTACTCGCATCCGTTTGAGTCCACAAAAATTCCCGATACATTAAAATGAACATTGCATAGTTTAAATTTGTGGGTTTAGCTATCTCCCTCTCATTGCGCCTAAATTTTGATTGTCCTCTAGCACCGTCCGTACCGTTCGGCGCCCTCTTACCATGGCTGGGAAGAGATTCGCAGTTGTCCCAATAGGCAACAAACAAAATAGTTCAAAAAATGCACCTCCGCCCATGTCCATTAATTCCACCCAAACCGCCTTTGCCACCATCTCCATCAACCCCTTCGTTACCGGCTTTGGTTGTAGTTGACACGCCACCACAGGAATGGCCTACACAGGATACATCAATATTTCCCGGAAATCCACCAAACCCACCCTTTCCACCATTTCCACCGTCTTTCCCCTTTTTACCATTTGCAATTCCACCATCCATAATGTAACTCGCTTTATTATACAGAATTGCCGTTACTTTCCCCCCGTCTAGGCGTAATTCACTTTTGTCCAAAGCATACGGAGCGGGAAACTCGTCACCACCAATATTTACTCCATTTTTGCCGTTCGCACCATCCAGTCCTCTTTCACCGCTGCCACCATTTCCTCCAAATGACACGACAAGAAGTGTTCCAATATTAAGTCCAAACTTTTTGGCTCCATAGAATCTTCCACCCGGCCCGCCTGGTCGTCCAGGGCGCCCATCGGAGTCGTCTGGCCCACGGATTTTCACAGGAAGGTCTTCACCATTCTTTCCGGAAATGTTCAGTACTCTTTCAGCAGTCATGTCCCATTTGGGTGCCAATATCACGAATGACTCAACATTGTCATTCTGGAAATCTTTATCAAATACCACAGTGTCACTCGAAAGCACTACAACTTTTTTTCTTTTTCCATTCGTGCACTCAAGGGATAATTTGTTATTTTTTATGAAGTCCCCAAAACGGACGAATCTCCCTTTGACAACAAGTCCATGTTCTGGATGGCATTCCACCGATGTGCGAATTGAAGTGAAATATTTCAATATATCTTTCAAGCGCTGAACATCTTTTTTGCCCAATTTCTTCCCTCGTAGCAACTCCTTCATTTTGTTGACATCTTCATGAAATATGCCCTTGTTTGCTAAAGTTTTTAGGGCGTCATTTACTGGCTGACTGTGTAGGTTGTAGAGTGAAAGCTGTTGGATTTTCACAATGGCATCCTGAGACCGCAAAGCATAGATGAGTGTTTTGAGATTTGTATACCAAGCAATGAAATCAGAGAAATCATTTGAAACAGTCTTTTTTAGTTCTATTGCCATATCTGTAAAGAAGGTTTGGGTTTCATTCAAAAAATCTAAATATGTTTGCTGTAGTTTTTCTAAATCTTGCAGGTTGCCCCAGTTCTCAGCATTCTGAGTTACTTCGAAAATTGATGTCATAGATTCAATCAAATCGGACGGCGTTGAGGAGGAGGTTTTTAAATCCTTCAAAGTCTCGCCAACGGAATGAATCTTTTCTGAAAGACTGCCAATATCTTCAATTTTTGGAAAATTGTCGTGCGAAGTTAGCATAAACTGATCGAGCATTTTTTTACAAATATTTTCAGAAGCACTAATAATTTTCTCCCCAGTTCGGGGTATAAAATCTAGCCGAACTTTCTCTTTCAATTTGTTCTGCAGCTGAAACTTTTCAACAAGCTCTGTAGTAATGTTGTTCAAAACATTTTCTGTGTGATGGCTGATGTTAACATAGAACGACAATAAATTTTCTTCGGCTTGTAGGTTGCTCGCCTCGTTTTCCTCACTGGATAGAGACAAACCTGTTGCAATTTTACGCAAATAGTCGGAGGGCTTTTCACAAGCACTCAAATTTTTTGTGGTTGTTTCTAGCGTGGAGAAAAATGGAGCAGCAGACTCTGTAGAGTTGAGGTTGATCGGTATAATTGATAGATACTGCTGCTCTAACGATTTACTAATTTCTTTTGCGTGCTTTTTGATTTGGTTCTTCATCTGTGGAATCATTTCTGCCCGTACCTTTTCACTTGTACTGTCCTTTAGTGTGAACCCAAAGTCCGCAGGTGTGACCGGAGCGTATTGTAACTTGCTCGAGTACATCCTAATAATTTTATCTCGAGCATCCACAATTTCTGGTTTCTTGTCGTACGGACCACATTCGGTGGGACTACGAAGAATGGAAATTTTGGGGTAATATGAACGCCCTTTTGAGTTGGTGCTTCGTGTAATAATTGTCTCCACGATGATGATTTGTCTTCTGATTTCATGACGTTGTGTTTCAGAAATTCGTCCATGCCGAAGATGGCCATTTAGCGATTGTAACGCACTGGTGAGATGCTCGATGACACCATCGATAACCCGACTGTCCGATTTAGTGGTGTCAACCTTGGTGACAACGAATCCCATCGAGTGATTAAATTTTTCTGTGTTCTTTAATAAACGGGCGGCATGCTTTGTCATACTCAGAAATTGGTTTCGGTCTCCATTTATAACGTCACCGTATTTCGCCACCAGGAGAACCTTTGCCTCAGTCAGGTGTTCTGTCACCGCCTTTATAAAATACATCGCCGCAATATCTTTCTCGGCACCTCGGTTGTCGTCGAACCCGGGACAGTCGTAAAATGAAACGTTGTTTGTGGGATTGACAATGTAATTCGGATAAAATGTCTTTGATGTCACCGACGGTCCTCCTATTAGATGGTCCTCGTCAACTACCACATCAGTGTTTCCTGGAGTTCTTGCAAGGTGAAGTTTGCTTAGGTTTCCATTGATTGTCAGGGATAGCGTTGTCTTTCCCACTCCACTGTTACCCACAATCAAAATTGCTCGGCTATTGTGTCCGTCAATCTTCATATGTTCATTTCCCTCCTTAATCAGCGATAACACATCGGTGAAATTTGAGGCTCTCTTGTTACCGGAGGAAGGTTCTACAATCATACAGTTTTGATCTTTCTCTTCGCTTTCGGATTCTTCGGAGTAGTTTGAGTTGACGGCGGCGATTAAGCCAAAAATAACAATTGCGTGTAAAATAAAAACTCTGTCTTTAAATTTTGAACGATTAATTCTACCCAAATTGAAATTACTCATTTTGCCAAAATCTTAATTGAAATCTGTCACGCAATTATTATTACTTTGAGAGTAAAAGTAAAAAGTAAATATTTTAAACGTCTGAAGCAGCGTAGCCCAAACACTAATAAATTTGACTCCGGTTTGTTGCAATTTTATATAAGCCCAATGGCGTGTCGAATTTGAATAAAGTACATATTATGAATCCTACATTGGAAGTTTTGGCTGATTATAAAAGTTGCTAGATAAAAAGTTTGTTGAAAAAAAAAAGACTGTCGCAAAGAAAAACCACTCACCAATGTCCCATGTCAAATGTCAATTTGATCATCAGCATATACCGTGAATGTTTTCAATTTATGGGTTGGCTAATTATGATATAAATGTTATGCAAGAGTTCAATTGTTCAACGAGGAAAAAGTTTACAAAAAACAAACTTAATATTTTTTGAACTCTAGATGAACTTAGACTTGATTAAAGTGAATTTTATTTTGTCTGGCCTCTTTTCAACTACGTCTCTAAATTTTTGTGAAAAGCACAATGACAGTGTTTCGATATGGCCAATAATTATCAAACCATCCATCATTGGTTATAATGGCCAGTTTAGTAAGATGTGAAATATTTAGTTGTTAAAAGCATTTGAACATCATGAATATCACGTGTAAAAGATCGTACCCATTCATGACCACTATTACAAAACTTCATTAGGGGCGATCAATGACAGTTAAAAGCCGTACAAACCGTTTCTAACTACCCACTCTATGTATATTATCTATGCCTGGAATGCTTGTTCCAGACGTTGATTGCTCAATAGCAGAATCATGAATAAAAGTATTCCGCCGATGGGTATTTATACACACACCCAAGGTACGGGATTTTGGGGACTGGGATTTTGGGGATTTTCATGGGCGGGGGGGGAGGGGGAAATAGAAACCAAAATTCCCGGGG
>VYYJ01005745.1:0-10578 GCA_021029165.1 Cyphoderus albinus
TAACGTTTTTTGTTTCCTTCAAGCTACTCCACTTTATGCTATCCACATCCACCATTAGTAAACAAGTGTGTTCGTCATTAACATCATTTATTAAGATATGCTATGGTATTTTCGTTATTCTCTACGAGAGTACCTACCATTTGATACATTCAGAAACAAGGCACGGGGAGTTTAGTTTAGCAGAGCATAAGGAAATAAACAAAGTTTTCGCTCATATCTTTTTTCTCTCGTTTGATGCTGTCGGCTAGATTTTGCCGGACTGTAAAAAATCGTTGTGGTTTTCTCCAAAATAGGCGATAGCAATTTAGTTATTAAAAACGTACACTACTTTGAGTTTAGTAGTTCAGGAGCTTAAGTATATATTTAATATCTGTATTAATTACACACAATTCGTTTCATTCTAATATTATTATTAATAAAAAATGCAAGCTGCTGGCTGCTTTGCTTCTGTTTAGTGAATAAATGAAATAAACACGCCTCTTGTCAGATTTACTTTGAGAGAGAAAGTTTGTTCCTCTTCAGTAAACCACAAAAACTGAAAATTAAATTAAGCTTGGGAGAATCATTCAAGTGAGACACCAAAAATACCTAGCGATACACGAAAAGTGTATCACATATCATGTAATATCAAATCTCAAGAGGATGGAAAAACGATATACGGAACGGAGAAAATTGTGATGCAGTAAGTGAAAACCACACTGCAGTAATATCCTTTTTGCTCACTCACTCATCTTCATTGTGGGTTTTTTGGTTGACTTGTGTGATTAACAGAAGCAGTCGTTTCTGTTCTCCTCTGCTACCTGGCTCTGGCTGCCTCCTTGTCTGCTTCGCTAAAATATTATTTATATTTCCCTGCGTTTAATTGGATATGATATTATTATGAATAATACGAGCAAAAGTTGCGGCAAGACGATAAACGTTATTTTGTTACCCTTTCACTCACTCACTAATATTCCCTTATTTTCACTTTTTTGTATTTAATTTCTTATCTGTTTACATTTCAGAGTGAATCCTTTTATGCCTCTGCAATACGTACATTATTGCTCAAATGTGCACAACATTTTTCGCTTTCTGTGTCAATAACACACACGATGGGCTAGCTTTGAAAGCTGATATCGCCTCTTCTCTTCAAATTGAAGTATGCGGCAATTTCTGAATCTAGTATTTGTACAATTTATTCGCTCTTCGCCCTGCTTCGTTTCCTTCATTCGTTCGTGGAATGGGAGCAAGCGGAATGAAAATTTCTGCTGAGCTGCATTAATGTGATATCCATACTCTATTTAATGAAAAAGGTTCATATTAAAATTCCAAGTGAAAGTATGCGGAAGTTTTGACAGACAAGACGAAAATTCAATATTTGGTATTTGCACAATTTTATTATTATTATTATTATTACGTAGATATATAATAGTTATGTATTATTATTATTGACAGAGATGAAGCTTACCGAATTTCATAACATGGAATACATTTTGAAATGCCTGCACAGATAGGCAAGGCAGACACAGAGGTGAAGCATTCTAGAACATTTAAGTATTTACAAAGTGGCTCATGGCGAATATACGGGCAGGCTCTGCTTTCCTGTTTGCCCTTTCCCTGTCTAATTGCAACATTCTCATATGCAATAAATAAAATGTTTACACTGTTCACATTACTAATAAGAATGTTACAAGAGTTGCTATAACTCTAGGCATGCAAAGGGAAAACTCTTGTGAAAACTTCATGTTCTGTTCATCATCATATCACGGAATAACACTTCCAGTATTATTCGTCATGATGATGATGGATGACGCGTGACTTGAACTTTCTTTGCCTTCTTCCGTCTCTTTTAGCTTATTATACACCATCATGCACCATTCCTGAAACCTAAATTGAGTTCAGTTCGGTTCGTTTCTTTCTTGAATCAGCTCAGAAATGGTACACTAGACAAAAAGTTTTATTTGGACTGGAAAACTTTGGAAAAAACGAAGAAAAGAAAAATAGGGAAAATGTTGATGTATTGTGCAATGTACTGTTGGTTCCATAACGAAAGAATAATAATGCAGAACTTTTTTTGATTATCTAATGAAAAACGGTATCATGTTATATATCACAGACTCAGGCGACAAAAAAATTTGAGATGAATTGGATACATGTTCATCATTAAGATATTTTGATCATGATGATCATGTTGACGACGATGATGATGAGAATGGTGTATCATATCCCACTTATGAATTACGTATGTATACCTGAAACCTAAATTGAGTTCAGTTCGGTTCGTTTCTTTCTTGAATCAGCTCAGAAATGGTACACTAGACAAAAAGTTTTATTTGGACTGGAAAACTTTGGAAAAAATGAAGAAAAGGAAAATAGGGAAAATGTTGATGTATTGTGCAATGTACTGTTGGTTCCATAACGAAAGGATAATAATGCACAACTTTTTTTGATTATCTAATGAAAAACGGTATCATGTTATATATCACAGACTCAGGCGACAAAAAAAAATTGAGATGAATTGGATACATGTTCATCATTAAGATATTTTGATCATGATGATCATGTTGACGACGATGATGATGAGAATGGTGTATCATATCCCACTTATGAATTACGTATGTATTTACTATCCTATACACCCAGCACAATCATCTTCCCATCAATATCACACTTTTTGTATAGCCTCCAGCAGAAAACTTATGAGGCTCTCGCAGTCTACATTCATCACAGAATAATAAATGGTGAACGAACACATCGCATATCGCGTCCAAGTCCGGATCAACTTTTTCCCCTCTCCTTTCTCGTCTCCGTTTTGTCCGTCCATCGATCAAAAAAGTTGTTATATAACGAGCATGAAATCATGGAAGTATACTGGAATTTCATTTTCTCTTCCTTACTTCTTGCATGAGAAGAAGTATGAACAAAAATATAATAACTTTGATATCGCATCATCATCATCATTTCTATCATCCAAGACGACGACTCGACTCATGCAACGACAGAAATAGGAAAAGTGAAGTAAAAGGGAGGAAAAGGAAGGAGTGCAATAATGAGAGGGAGATGCGAAAGCAGTGAAAACGTCTGTTCTGTCTATCTGTGACTTACAAACTTCCATTGGAACAAAGAGTGCCAAAGGTATTTCGTGCAAGTAATGTGCATAGTATAACGTAAGGTAGGTGATACCATATATATGTATACCAATAGTTGCGAGCACATATAATGGATAAAAATGAATCTGTAATGACAGAAAAGTATCAAAAAAGACTGACAGCTTTTCAAGTGGGATTTTGTAAGAAAGTTTCGTCAAAAAGTAGAATGAAATGATGAGATGATCATACACTCAGAGATCCACGTAATCATCGTATCATGGATGCGTGTGGAATAGAATCGCTTTGCTTCTCTTCTTCCAAATGGAAACCATTGTTGCACAATTTCAAAGGGTAATTTCATGCTGGCGCGTTCTTATTTTGCATGGAAAGGCCAATGTTTAATCAGTTCATCAGTTGTGATTATACTTTTCTCTGTACTTACTACACCAAGATATATTAAAATCTTAAATGAAGTCTAAGTCAGCGAGTCATTAGTAAAACGTTGAAATCAGTCAAGCTCATTTGGATTCAGGCTCAGTTGAAATCAGTAAATGTAATTGCAACGCCAGTACCTGTGATTTTTTATAAACTTTCGCTTCCAATTTTTATTATATCGTCTAAAATACAAAAGGTATATAAATACATCAGCAAGAAAGTATACCCAGTTTTTCAAGCAAAATAGAAACTGAACACGACATGACATTGCGTGCTCGCGTCTTAAATAAAAACACGTAATCTTGGGTTCAGAAATGATTTTTCAAAAGTGCGACATGTTCTTTTTCCGAGCGTATGTCCTTTCCAAAATACAGTTTTCCGTCCTTATCATTTACTTCATATCTTAGACACGTATCTCAACACTAACTACTGCGGAAAAAGTTGTACATCATAGAATAAGTCGAATCTGCCCTTTCCATTTCCTCAGATATTCCTGCACACTCTTCATATGACGTAAATAGTTTAGTTAGTATTAGGAAAGCAGTTTATATTTGTAGAAAAGTCCATTTCCCCCTTACATCAACATTTCTATTCAATTTGAATTGTATGTGTGCTTTTCTACCTGTTTCTCTTTTTCTTTTCTATCTTACTTTAGTCCGCCTGAGTCACTCACTCACTCAAGTCTATTATTCAGTCGGTGACTTGCAACACGGAATGGAGATGGAGAATTCTAATGGACACCACACAGACAGCATCAGGATCTTCAAAGTTGACTCTGTCCTTTTTCTTCATCTTTTCCACTCCTTCTTTTCTCTCGCTCATCTCATCCTCCTAACTCTATCTCAGGACTGCATTTGACGCTGCTCCTGTTGTTCACCACGGTCCACTGACTTTGTTCACGATCAGAAAACTTTTTCGTTTTTCATCTCTCTTTTCTGTCTCTATTTTGTGCTTTCATCCTTTTGCTTCCCTGCACATCACTCCTGCCTCTCCTTTTCCTTCTGTTGATACTGCAGAGCAAAGTTACTTCAATTCAATGTATTCTCTTTCTCTCTCTGTCTCTGTCTAAGTATGAAAAAGTTGGTGATGAGTTGCTTACTAGCAACATAAATACATTACAGAAAAGAAAAAATACGTAACACAAAGTAAGCAAAAGAAGAAAAAGTAGAAAAAGGTGAAGTGGGACTCACTCGCTTGACTCGCCTCGGCTACTTGTGTACTGCTCTAGTGAGGCTGTAAGAGAACTGGAAGAGATATTATTCAAGTTGGTCCTTGATGCACTATCTACCACTACTCGTACCTAATGTAAATATACTTATCGGAAAAAATATATATCGAAAAACGGAGAGGGACACAGGAAGTTTTAGGTGTGTACATGTGTGTGTGGGGGTTGTCTTTTTTCTTTGGTCCTGTCTCTCTGTCTTGCATCTGTCGTTAGACTAACGACGACGTTATCAGCAGTAATGAAAATAATGGCTGGCGATGGCCGTATCAAGACATCTTGCAAGTAGAGAAAGACATCAACCATAACAGTACCATTGGGAATGTCAAATGGATACACAGACGAAGCACACGTTCATAAACACTGGTGCGCTCCTTTCTTCCAGTACCTAGTACCAGTGCCTATATCAAATAATGAATGAATGAGTTACGATACCATTTCGAAGAGACTCAGGTCAGAATGGAAAAGGGAGAAAATCATCAACCCATAAAAATTGTTTGAGGCGATAAAATTATTTAGACCTTAACTTAGAAAAGAATAAAATAATAGTGTTTCCGTTTTTACTTTACTTCCTGGTTAAATGCTGTTAACAACTGTCCACGTTGAACATTAAATGTAAAAGCCACCTTATTTTCTTTCACTTTCTCTCTCTCTTATTGCATTTGCTGATGTGTTGTTGAGCCATTATAGAAGAGTCATAACATAACAGTTATTGTACTGCGTATGTAGCATATGTTATGGGAGTAGAAAGAGAACAATTCTTAAAAAATTTACGTCAATGGTATTTTCAACAAGACGAAGAAAAAAAGAAAAGTGCTCCATTCAACTAAAACGTTTTATGTACAACTATACACACTTTAGAAGAAACGTTGTATTGCTAACATTAGGTTTACCATAAAATGGTACACAGCCAGAGTATTTTACTTTACTTACTTTGATAAAAGAACATGTTAAAAAAAGCAGGCAAGAATTTTTCGTTTTCATTCTGCTACAAAAAGAGTGTTGTACGCGTCGCCGTTTCATTCTTTATAAAATAGACGATTGGATCATCATCATCATTATTGTAAGCCATCATAACGGTGGAAAATTGCTGGTTGCCAGTAAAAAGATAGTAACGCACGGGGAAAAGACGACGAGAGGGGAAAAAGAAAAGAAAGAGGAGGAAAAGCGAAGATGAAGCAGAAGCAAGGAAAGGAAAAAGAAAAGAAAAAAATCAATAACTTTCGCTAACAACTTCCAACTTAAGGTGGGTATGTGCTCACCCGTTACCAGACACGCCATAACGTAGTCGGTCGGTGTAATAATCATAGTGCACTGCAGCCAGGCGGAATATTCTTTCTAGGTAGTGCACACAGTTATGTACATGAATGTATAAGGCATAACAGAAAATGTATTTTTTCCTTCCCAGAATCTTATTTCAGAGATGCCAGCCTAGCCTACTCAACCAAGTGAGAGCGCGACACAGAGAACAAAGACANAGAGATGCCAGCCTAGCCTACTCAACCAAGTGAGAGCGCGACACAGAGAACAAAGACAAGTTATACTTTTACAACACAAACACCCGGCAAAATATATTTTTATTATTATGTTATCGCAGTTAGTTGTTGCAACATCATAGCAGACCAAGTCACCAAATCTCTTAACCTTTGGAAGACATTAAATGAAATGATAAGATGGGTGAAATGAAAACATCCCATTAAAGCATACAATTTCTTGTAATAAACGAACGAAATACATTGAATGAAATTGGACAATTTTTGCATTTAATGGCGATACGGGATATGCCACGCATTCATGTTGATAGAACATTCCTCTGTCGGGCCTTTCGCATGATGAAAAATAAATAAAAACATAGTTTCTGCAGAAAAATGAAATGATGGTTCAAAATTGACCCTTTTAATGCTGAATAACAATCGACGAAATGGAATATCATTCGGTCCTCTATTTTACCATATGTATGACTTATTACGATGCAGGTTTTCAACAATAAAATATTGTTTACGTTGTTTATTATTCTCCTGTCTCATGTTGTCATAAGGGTTGTCTTGTAGTGAGATGAGAATGAGATGTTGCTACATATTGATTATTTCAGAAAACGTAAGTAATGGAGTCAGTAAATAGTAAACAATACAAATCATCATCACGAAACAAGAAAATAACAACTTTTCCCTTATTATCTTGCCCAACCATTCCTTAAAATACGTTGCATACGAAACACAAACAAATTTGATACTTTTCCATGTCTGCTGTATAATGTATCGCGTACACCCAGATCGTTTGGAATGACACTGGCGGTGTTAGTGGTGCATTCAACGCCTGTCATCTCATCCTCTCTCTCTCTTCAGTAATTGTAACAAACGAAAGGAAAGGAAAGCTAAGTTTTCTCTCTTTTCCTCTCTTCTTCGGCGGTAGACAGACAGGAAGAGAAGGAACGAGGAGAGAATTCAAACTGAACTCAGGCTGTGGCTCTGTGTACATGTTGTAAGTATCCATCTACATGTAATGCGATACCTCTCTACCTAATTCTAATAGGGCCTTGCCTTGTATGCATGTAAGATCAATATTATGTGATGATCAAATAAAAAACTACTTTCTGGGTATGCATAATATATTACTTTTGTGTGTAAACCAATCTATGCAGTAAAGCAGGTCAAAAAGTAAAGGTACTTGAACAAACTCTCACTCAACCTGCCATTTTCTCTCTCTGCAATATCATAGATAACCTATGAAACCGTCAACAGTGTACACTAGACATCCATTAAAGTGACTGCCTTGCTTCCTGTGGAGAGACAGGAGAAAAAGTGAAAAAAAAAAACAACCAGCAGCAACAGTACACAAAACAGACACACACATTTACCCGTCAACTATCCAATCCATCCATCCATCCGTCGTCCCCTTAAAAAGCATCAAACACGTTCACGATACAATTTTTTTCTCTTTACTTTCAAACGAGAGCAGTGATTTGGTTAAAATGTCCTTTTAAAAAGTACGCTGAACGTGAACCTAACGTAACGAGATGATATATTACTTTTTCGACTTGAAATCCTTGTTTGGTTCGTACCTCATGTACTATTATTGTATTCGTCTGGTGATGATGGTTGGTGCGCTGTATACTTTTTCGGACGGAAACAGGCATGATGTGTTTCTTTCGTACAATTTTTATTATTCCTCTCTTTCCACTGCTGTACTCCGGTACAACTGTGATAGTAGGAGTAGAAAGCAGAAGCATGGAGCACCAGCAGCAAAGCAGCGAGTGTGTGAGAAAGCAACAGCATTTTGCACGATGATGATGATCATGATGGCAACAACGGCATGGAAGCAAGGAAAGAGTTTTCCTTTTGCTATGTGTTGTGTGCGCTCCGTTTCCCGTTTCACATCACGAACAACGAACAAGATAGAAAAGGGTTTAGCATGCACTCTGCATACCGGTTTGTGTTGGAGGAGCTCCACCTTCTCATACCTTTTGGGTCTGTCTCGCTTTGAGAAAGGAGAACACCCCGTGCACACAACTCCGCCTTTAGTCTTCCAGAGCACCTGCTGGTCCATCAAATTTGCACTTGTCCCTCTCTGTCTTAGTTCTGCATTGCACTTCCATTTTTCCTCCTTCTTAAGCTCAAGCCTCACTCATTTAACTTTTTCCATTCAATTCATTTCATTTGTTCATGTAAATGTGCAGTCAGGTAACAAAAGCAAGCAAAGGCAGCTCATTTGTATAACTGCGGTGCTAAAGATAATAATAAAATGTGCAATGTGCATGTGTATTATTACATATGTGTGCATTATTACCCCATTCGGTATTTTTAGCAACTAATTCTCTCTGCCTTCATGATACAGTTATTTCCAAGGATTTCCCTTTTGACTTCTCAGTTTCTCAGATAAAGCCCAAATAGAGGTGATATATCCTGTTATTGTACATACAAGCAGAGAGGCATTACGTGCATCTAATATCATTGTCTTTGAGGGAGACCGAAGACAGATAATGTGTCGTGTTTAGATGGATGGGGGAAGGATGCTAACAGATTTTTTCCTTTTATTTTTTTCGGTTTACTTTTTTATAAAAAAGTAATGTAACGAAGTAAGTGTTATAGTTTCGCGGTACAGTTACTTTGCATGGTTTTACCTTTCCGATTTTATTTGCTGAAAGCTTGGGTGGGCGCCCTTTAAATAATCAATTCTATGCATTCAGCATTTCACATTCACAATTTTCATCATCTGTCCTTTTCATGTCGTCGTATTGTGTACTTAATGTGCCTCTGTTGTCGTTGTCTTGCTAATACATGCTCTGACTTTAAGAGGACCTTGGAACAAACTGAATGTATTTTCACGGTGTCTGGAGATTTTACTTTTAGGGAAAAGTCATATTATAAAAAGTGGGATAAAATAAAAATAAAAATAATAAACGATGTGGTTGGTTGGGCTGCTGTCTAAAACACAGAGTCCTTTTCCTTCTGTGTCATGTTGGATTCGCACTTCAACCTTTCACTCACTTACGAAAAGGGAATGGAAGTGAGTAACTGACTGATAACTTTTTCACAACACACATAAATAAGGTATATGTGATCTGCCTTATACCAGTTAATACATAAATGAGTAACGTGCATTCTCTCCTTCCATCCACCAATTTTTCACTACTCAAACACTCATTCACTTTCTAACTTCCTCTTTATTTATTTTTTTATATTTTTTCTTCACATGTCAGTGTCAGCAGAATCGTCAAGTTCTTGAGCTTACACAATACATTTTCTGTAATAACAAGGAAAAAAGTGTTTGCCTCAACTCAACTATGTACATAAACTTGTACAACAAAACGTTTCCTATAACAAAACTCAACTATTTGGGCATTATATTTGCATTACATTTCCAGTATAGATTTACACGAACCGAACAAGAGATGTTTTTACTTCTTCGTATTGGTATTATTTGGGAAAGTGGTTTTTGTCCAAGTCGAGTTTTCCTTCTTTCCTCTACTGCTGATTTGCAAAAAATAATGCATGCTACCATTCCCCTTCCTTTTTATCTCTTTGTGGCTCGGCTCTAATACGGAAACGAAGAGGCAGCCAGCAGCAACCCACTCAGGAAGCTAAAGATGTGATGCTGAATGTTGAATGTTTAGATTTAGATCGGCTCTGGGTGATTTGATGTGTAAAAATATAGACTGCAAAGAGAAGGATGAAGCAAGTCGACAAGAAAAGTAAAAAAAAAATTGAAGAACCACAAAGTACAATGTGTGGACTTCCCTCTGCACTTGACAGTTTTAGACTTGATTGAACACAAAAGTTAAAACGTTCGATATTTTCTTATGGTCGTGGTTAAGTTAAATTTGCATGTGAAGAGGACCCTTTAAGTAGACGCTTGTCATAGCTTCCTTTTTCCCAATCCCCGGTCACCATTTTCGTCAAATAAATGATGTACGAAATTCTTCCAACATTTCCTTTGAAATTTAAAATTTCAATTTTGCGGAGGTTTGAATGAGGGAAAACGAGGAGATTCAGCGCCTAAATATCGATAAAAGAACTTGAAGCTGCACATATAGTTTTGCAAATCTATTGCAATCATTCGATGATGAGATAGATACAAAATATTGTTATTTTAAATTGTACTATAAAGGTATGACTTAACCACTTAACTTTAAGATTTAAGACCTTATCATAAGGCAATTTTTTGGTTTCAAGGCAGTAAGAGAACTCGTGATCCACTCAATATTTACATGGATCAGTGCATCGATAAGAGGGTCATTTTTTAAATATGGCGAAGAAAGAAGGTGCAGACATGAGGAGAAAAATTGCTTGAATCCGAGTTTTCCAGTCTACCAGCTACATATGTACATCCTCACTCTTCGTCTTTTACTTTACA
>VYYJ01005746.1:0-10577 GCA_021029165.1 Cyphoderus albinus
GAGAACGGAATTTGATTTTGAAATTTAAACGGACGAGAACCGAGAACGGAATTTGATTTTAAAACTTGAACGGACGAGAAACGAGAACGGGATTTGAATTTTGTGTTTTGCCCACCTCTACTCAAGAGTCAAGCGCACGCAATCATCTAAGGTGCAACTGTTACAAAGTATGAATGATGTAAAGCTGCATCTTAATTCGCATTATTCCGTGCACCGTTCAAATATTGTGGTTGGTTGTACAGCCAACATGCAGCGGAACAATTTTTTATGAATTATATCACAATAATATTTTGTAGCGGAATAAAATGAAATCACGGCGAGATAATATTTGCATTATCCGATACAGTTTTCATAGAGATGATGATCATGCTTCTTTATAATGTTCGCTGTAATGAACTCAATTCATGTAATATTTACAAATGTTCATCTTGGGTTTGATAATAGATACAAAATAATATAATCCGTTCAGTATTACTTGATACAATCAAATGCGAGGAGTCGTATTGTAATAATGATGAGCCATATAAAAGTATCCAGTTTGAGTACAAATGTGAATAAGAAAACAAAGAGAGAAAAATAATACAAAAGCTGAATGCTCATGCAAATGGACACTTCTTTGATATAAACATGGTTCTGAAAGAGTTCTGCAAAAAACAAATTGTGTTACATTTTTCATTTGATGGAGATGTCGTGGATGACGATGACCGTAAAAATAATATGAAAGTAGGAATGAGCTTCAGAAAGTGGATAAAGAAAAGAAAAATCTTCACCAAACCACCACCACCACACCATCGTCATCCCAGTCACATTACAATAATCGTAATAATAGTAATAATAATGCAATATGAAGAAAGAGAGAGAAAAACAGAAAACGTGAATAATAACAAGGAACTGAGGATAATACCATGAAATTTGGTAATGGTAATAACAATAATGAAAGTGTATCCAGTTTTGTGCTGTTCTTATGTACTTCAGCAGCACCAGGAGCAGTGAGAAGAAAGGCGAGACTAAACATGAAACCAAGTTACATTTTCATGAAAGAAAAGAAAAAAACTGTATGCATTTTAGAAAATTTAATGGTTGCGTCAATGCGTGTACATTTTTATATCCCCGGAATATGTGCGTTATGATGACCGTGATACACTGACTGACTCACTTTGTTCCAAGTCAAGACAACTGAAAATCTGGCAAGAGGAAGAGATTCCAGCGGAATGAAATGTCTTTCTTTTTTGTTTCATTTACATTTCCACTTCTCTTGTTTATGCGGAGAGAGAGTTTGTTCAATTTGTCTCGTTTCTTTGTCATTTGTGCCTTGTGCGTTGTGCCTCTATGCCAGTTTATACCACGGTAGCTCTTAGTACTCTTGTAAGTTCTATTTAAACAGAGTTTCAAATCTAATAACAACACGATGAAAAAGGCTAGAAAAAGTTGAGATTGAGGTGCATGCTGTAATTCATTGGATTTTGTATTGAGTCTTGCCTCGTCTGCTAATATAGTGAGTAAAGAAACGGACAAGGATTTATGTGCTTGTCAACTCCTAATGATATGCTGAAAGTGTAATAGACGTTATAGATTCATATGGGTATTAGCGACACGATGTGCCATAACATAAGATTCTCTGTAAAAAAATGTATCAAGGTACTACGACACGCATTGCTACTTACAAGATTCTAGAACTGAACATCACCACGTGTCTGTACATTGCATAGTGTGTGTAAGACTGTTGCTGTTTATTATTACCAAAGAAGAGAATAATAAAGACGGCAAAAAAAGTTTGTGTTTTTGTGCATTAATTGAAGAAGGGAGGCATGACGAGTTGTCTCTCTGGAAGCAAAATCTCTCACTTTTTAAAGCTCATCCATCTGGATCAAAAGTGATTTCGCCTGGTGAGAAGTTGCTGGCGGTGGTGGTGGGATGCCAAATGCCAACTCACTGGAGAATGGAATGCACACATGAACGGATAAGAGAGACACACACATGCACAAGCTGTTTTACTTTTCATTGTTACAGGTGTAGTTGTGTGCAGTGGCAGGAAGGTTGTAAACAGAAACTGATGTGATGTGAAGACATCCTCGTATCGCATCTGTACAACTACATCTGTCAAATGCGTGTGATTCAGAATGACTCAATTGACGCCCTGTGCAATCAGCAACTTATTCTTCACTTCTTTTTTACCATTTTTGTAGTCTTACCCTTACAAACATTTTTTTACGGTCTTTCCTCAATGAGCACTTGTCATTCAAGTCATTTACTTTTAAGTGTGTGTTAGATTCATCTCGGCAAGAAGAAACATCTTAATAAAGATACTACAACCGTGTATTTTGCATATTCAGATTCTTGCGTAACTAAATACTGGACCTTTTCGATAAGCATATGAAACCATTATTTGTAAAGTCTCAACTCGAAGTAAAATACTCATGTTACGTGTTTACAATTCTTTCGCTCTAAGCTTTATATAGCATAATGAAATGAAGAAAAAAATTTAAAATACCTACATAAGATATTTTATGTGAGTTGGTGCATCTAAGTTTCAGGTGAATTACTTTTTTGTGGTGATGATAGCCCAAAAAGCAAGTTGTGAAGTGTCCTAAGTAAAAACCTGAAAGACGCATATGTTGAGGCTTTCCTTCAGGGGACGATGAAGTATTTTATGCTTAAACGCACATTCATTGCATATTTCTGTCGTGTTTTCTATTTAGAGAAGAGAAGGCAAGCAGGATGCATGAATCGACTACAATTCTTGTAAAAAGGAGAGTAAAAAGGGTTTGACCCTTGTAGTATCTCTCTTACTAAACTGAAACGCATACGAAAAGTAGAAAGAAATATCGTCTTGACGGAAGTCAGTGGAACTCTGCCGGTTAACTTAAACACTCGTAAAGTTGAAAGACAGGCTCAAACGAAACAGTTGAGTTTTAAGAGGAACGCAAGTGAAGCAAAGATTTCTGCATTCCTTGCACATGTCAAATATTATACTGAATGTGTGATATGATGCTGCCTTGCATTTTTACACATTCCTCACTTCCGAATTTCTTTACACTTTATGCAGACTCTCTTCTATGACATAAATGTGAGCATATATTTTCCATGTTTCTCTTGGTGTGGCTGACAGAGTGAGGGAGAAAACATGAGTAAAACGGGGATCTGGGAAAGGAAAGGGGAAACCCGAAACGGTGTAGATGATACGAAATCAGACTCGGGCCACTGATTTTCATTCCTCTGGAGAGTGACGCCTGTTCTTTCGCCACTTCTCCATTCACTCACTGCACTCTGATTTGTGACGATTTCTTTTGTCTTCGTTTTGTCATTCTGCTCGCTTCCTCCACACCATCATTTACTTCTGCTCTATTTCTACTGCAACGTAATAAAAATGGTAACCTACCTAACACTTGCTTGCTCACTCTCAGCACTCACAATGAATGCAACGATGGGGTATGTGAAGCAACCAGCATTCCTGTTGCCTGGAAAAGCGCGCACTTTCCCATGAATGGAGGTAGGATTACCGGCATAACTTACAAGCAATATGCATTATCATCAGCGTTATGTAAGCGGATCAACCACTTAATAGATCTTTGATGTGTTTATTTAATGTTCGTTTCAAGCTATTTGCCGATGTCGCCGTCGCTATATCATGCTGTTCATGACGAACCGGGTCACATCAAGATTTTCCACACTCCGGCGTTTCTTCGTATTACGATAATATATGTATCGTAGCTTTTAGCGATAATTCTGGGCGAAATTGGTTATAAATTATAAGCAGTATTAACTGAATGTTGAGAAAAAATTAGAGTGAGCATAAGTATAAGTTAAGTCGCAATTTTCTCCCATAATGAAATGTGAAAATGGAGATTGACAAGAGGTAGGTAATTTATATTTAACGATATCTCTCCTGTCAGCCCATGTTTAAATGTGCCACCGCTGTCACAGTAGATTGATGCTTTGCTCAGCTAAGCAATCGGCAATGGTTGGAAGCAGTGATTGGAAGGAAATACTGCTGGCTGTCGATGAGATTGAAGGGTGAAAATTCAAAATACACAGGACATATAAAATTGTGTGCATGTACATATCTGGTTTAATATTCATAATATCAGATGATAGTGAAAGCGGTGAGCAGAAATGATGTACGACTTGTGAGAAGTGAGGCAAAAGAAAGTATCAGCAAATGATATTTGAGTTGCATGCACTACCGTAGTTACATTAACATCGCTGGTGTTTGCACAAGTGGAGCGGAAACAATTGATCAGATCTCATCATGCGATTTACACGTACGAGCAATCACCGAATATGACATTCCCTAGTGTGATTTAAAGGTGGAGAGAAAGACAGAGGAGAATGTTGAGCATAAAATGAAAGTGATGAGCAAGCAGAGGAGAATAAGAAGCGAAACTCATTTCAGAGTAAATTGCTACATGATTTAAAGGAGACATGAGCGAGGCATTCTCTTGACACTGTTTTATTGTATTGTATAAGTTGTAAGTAGGTAAACTGGTAGTTCTCCGTTGAGCCCTTCGATCGAGTTGAGACAAAGGAGGAATCTGTCACGAACGAAACTCGAAGCTTGTGATCAGTTTGGTTCTGTTCTCTCCATTTCTCATGTTAGTAATGGCAGGTAGCGATAATAGAAAAAAGTGAACTGGTGCACACTTGTGCTGACGACTGGAGTGCTACTGAACTGATTTCATACCGCGCTCAACACTCGACAAAAGGTTTCTCAGAAAAAGGGAAAAGACACTGGAGCAGCAGCAGTTTAAGAAAGGAGAGATTTCTCAAGCTTCATTTACTCAAGAAGAGGCTTTCGTCGAGAGTTGATGTAATAGTGACTAAAAACGTATCTCCACTCTTAAGACAAGCAGAGTGCATAAAAAGGGGAGCGCATGGAGTGGGCACAGTAGGTCGTTGCCGGTTGCCAGTCGTCGTCACTTCTCTTACTTACTCTTCTTAAGTAGACCACATCATCTGTATTCTTTGCACTTCTTATATATTACCATTAATTTCCTGCACGTTTATGCAAATTGGTTTAGCGGTTCCTTGTGAGACTTACTTTTTCTGCAAAACTTCCAGCTGTGAATGTAAATATCATGTCCCAGTAAAAGGTCTATGGAGAGAGGAATTAGACTAGGGTAATTTCCCGAGTACGAAGTGTGAATGGGAGGGAACGAAATGAAAGAAAATGGAAAATGGTTATATTCTAGCATGACTGCATAATATAATCTGCAAACGTTTTTCTTCTCGATTTTGCGATTTCAAGTGCACTTTAATACATACATTTGATAGATGGTTTGGTTTGGATTCAAGTAGTTTGAATAAGTGTGCCATGGACGTCTACGATTCTTATCGATATGTATGTAAGTAATAAGGAATTGGCAATAACTGGACTAGTCTAGTAGAAGAGAGCAAAGCAGAAAATGGGAGTGTTACATGTTACGTGCTCTCCGAGCTTATCATAAGATACTTATCATCACGTAGAGTTTCATAGAGAACTTTACTTACCTAATTGTGATTCAACAAGAATTGCAAAATGCAATTATAGGATTAACATAATCCTGCACCATATTTATTGGTGGATGCACAAGTAGTTCAAGTAGTTAATTGCTTTGACAAATAAACATTGTGAATGGGCTCGTCGTTGTAAGTAATAGTAATAACTAAGAAAGGGTATCAACATCAACAAAAGTGACACACTTGGGCACAGGCGTTATAAACATATCATAACGGACAGTTGCATAATCGGTGACGATGCTCAATAAATATTATATCTGATGATGTATGCAAATAATGATGAGTGTGTTTGTGTGTTGGTGATGCAAACTTAAACGGATGGCAAGTTGCCCTTATTTGAAGATTAAAAAAATTGTTTACCCGCAGGCCATACAGAGGATTGAGGTGTTTACTTTTGATTGAAACTCTCTCCTTGCTATACTTCGCTCCATGTTATAATAATATGTGCGTAGTGTATGATAATTATGATTGAAACGATTATGAATGGGTGGAGGATCGCTGAGAAAATGAAATGAAAATAAAAGAGATGCAGCACCGTCATAATGTAATGGAAATATGTGATAAAAAATAATTGTGAGCGAACAAAAGGATTCAAATGAACGGAATTCTCGTCATCTTTCATCTCATCGTTTGAATTTATTTGCATTGCTAAGTTAAGTCACTTTAGAAGATGAAAGAGAAAGGGGATTATAGAGAATTCTTTGTAAGAAAAAGTGTTGGAAATTGGAAAAATGTTTTTGTCTTCCGTGCCTGGCAAAGGCTGGAGAGTGCCGGTTAATGAAGTTTTAAAAGCTTTTAGTTTCACTGAGTTCACTAGAAGTCTGAAATTGTGAGTACACTCTTCAAGGCAGCGACTCAGCCGACTCTCTTAATTCATGTGTCTGACAAGCACATCTAGTCATAAATGTTTTCATACTGTTCTGCAGCAACATGAGTGATTGTGAGTGATACATTAATGCAGACTCTGCCCTGTTTGGCTAGGTGAATTTACATATTTTCTTTTTCCTGCATTTATTCCCTGGAGCAAAAATGTATCAAAATTGCACACTAAACATGCACATTTTTATGCGTATATTGTTACATACACTTGGTTATATGCAGTGAGAAAAAATAGAATTGAATGAAGAAGGGTGCGTAATTTCTGTGCTTGGTTCAAAGTTAGGGTTGAGCCCAAGAGAAGGGTGGTTTTTTTGTTGTGGACCAGGCAGACACATAATCGTATTCCGACAGACGCTTGATTTACTAAAATGAAATTATGATGAGTGACTGAAGGTAATCATCCACCCTTTTTTGTATTAATAATATTATGACATAACATCACTAATAGTTTATAATAATAATAATGATAGTTGCCTTGTTTTGTGCAAGCAAGCGCCAAGCCAAGAGGGTAGTAATGTTATAAATATGAAAATCGACACTGCACTCCGCGCGGCTCTTTACTCTGTATAGTTCAGCTAACCTGTGTGGGCAATTGTTTATTATGCAGCAGCGTTCGTTTATATTTGATGGGAGAAATGTGCATTGCATTGTGATACTGGGTAGATGGCAATTCTGAAGGGAAAATAATGGTGGATTAGGCAGGGATGCTCTGCAGACATCATGAACATCGTCATCAGGATCAGCAGCTTGCTTACAGCTTCAAAGGTGGGAGTTGGTTCTTTACTGAGCGCACTCAAGTGAACCGAACCGAGCATGCATGCATTTCATCTAGCATTAAAAGTTCGTGTAAAAAGTGGATACATTTCCATAAGGAAGCAATCCGATTATAAAATGGCCATTCTTCCTTTTTCTGTTTGCCTGAATTTTATTATTAGTTTGAATGCTGCTCTTGTAAGCTATCTTAATAGCTATTTGAACTCTTTTCTTGCAACTTTAGTTTGCATTGTTGCCTTTCGTCCATGGAGTAGAAAAGTTGTTATTCGACGCTCTTGTCTCCATGCTACACATTGCCCACACTGCACTGCACACAGCCAACTCCTCAGGTTGAAAGAAAAAACATCTCCGGGGATTTTCTTTCGGCTTCCTCTTATTCCTCGCTCGTCCAAAAATCGGCAAAGGAAGTTGATGGGGTAAAGTAAAGTGAAAAGAAAGCCTGGTATAGTACCAAGCCAAAGTAACGTCTTTAGCGTAGGGATGTGCAGCATTTGAGCGAGTAGACAAAGGCGTCTACCATTTTTCCTACTTCAATGAGATTCTAATGAAAATCCCCAAAGTGCAAGAGGATTAAAATATAACTGAGGTCTTTTCCTAGAGCCCGTGTGCCACATACAATATTATTAATACTATAACTTGCATAATATGATGCTGTTCTGTTACGTTGGGTTGGGGCGCACAATGATAAGCACCATATCATCTTTATTATATACGCCGTACGGTGATATAATAAAGTAGCGGAGCGATTTGAACAGTCAGACTATATTGTGCTATGCTGAATGGGGTATGGACGGTAGAATGCATTTTTTGGAGAAAAAAATATTATTATTAGCTAGAGGAGGTAAAGAAAGTAGTCTGAGACTCGTCTCTTGCTCTGTTACTCCTCGTCAGTGAGACAGCTCTTAGCTCACCTGAGGATATGTAGCTTTAGCTCTTACCTCATCGTTTATGCTCCGCAAAGGAAGGAAGTGAAGCTTGGGATTCATCGACTAACGCGTTATTTTTACCAGTGTCTAACAGCGGAAAAGTAGACAGCTTGAACTTCTTGACTTTTTATGCAACAATGCAGAACAACACCTGCGTTTTTCTCTTGCCCAAATATCCCTCATAATGCTCAGCAGTTAATGTTCTATAATATCATATACGGATTCATCATGAGTCACCCTTATAAATGCAGAGCGTAGTGAAGATAATCTGCACGGATGTCTGAGATGAAACCACTCATCAAAGGGGTGAGATTTTGTAATCACTGTTCACCACGAGTATCATCATTAAGAGCAACAATGGCGCGTCAGCATCACATCATCATAATCATGAACGCCATTTATTTGTTCCAAGGAGAAAAGAGTCATCCTAATTCGAACATTCCTTGGGAATCGCCCTTTTTCAGTACGGTACAAGTTGAAGAAACGAGTGCGCCTTATGGGTCAATCATGATTGCTAGACTGTACAAAGAAATGTTGTCATCGCCTTCTAAACTTTGTGTACCATCGACATTTTTAATGATCTTCTGTATATACAATATGTACAAGATAAGAAATGGTTCGATGATGAGGCATTACTATTACATTTTATTTCCTTTGTGCAGTATTTTTCTTCGCTATAAAATACATTGTACTTTTGCGTAGAAGGAGATAATTTTTGTGACCTGAGACACAGCAGAGAATGGATTCAAGTCATATCCACCCTGAACAGGGCGTTAACGGAAATAAAGCGTAGTGAATAAAAAATATGTAACGAACAACTAGAAATTATGTTTTGGGAGTGATTGTTGCATTGTAGAAATTATACCTGGTAAATGCAATGAATTTTGTCGTTTGGAAGTAAATAAATAATGCACAGCTCATCTTTGTACGTCTTTCTATTTAGGTAGTTGAGTATTTCGGTTGATTCCTTAAACCAGACTTAATGTAGTAAGCTGTAAGAGCGAGTCTTCTTATTAAATCGGGTATGACGTGGGTAAAATTTCCGTATTTAAGTAACAATTATAACTACGTTTTGCGAGGCAGGCGAATGTCACGAATTGAGTGAGATGTTTGAGTGGAAAATTGAGTAAAATCTTGCCCTTACTTTTGAAAAGCACAAGTTTTTGTGTGACTACCAGAAGCCATGGCTAGAATTTTTTATTTCTGAGCCTGAGCGTATTTTTAAAAGGGGAAGCGGAGCTTCGTGGTCGTATTTAGGTTTGTAACAGTATGAGAGGTAGAGCTGGGTAATTCATATTTTATTGCATGGTAGAAAAATGTACAGGAATATTTGATAAATTGAGTACTTGTTTTATTTCACCTTATTCCTACACACTGCACTGGAATTTCTATAGTCTAGATTCGGTTCAGCTCTAGCTCGTCTGACATTTTACCTGCATTTCAATTTGCCAGGCCAGGACAAAGCGAGATGAAGCAGCTACTTTGAATTATGAAGTAGAACGCTCCGCATTCATATTTAAGTAGCTCATCTGGTAAAAGTTGACATTTTTATTATGTATAAAGATTCCACTGTCTTTCTCTTGATCTACGTAAATAAGCGCTTCAAAAGTTGGCATAATACGGGCAGTAGAGAATTCGTTTTCGGAATCAGATGCTACACATTATTTCTAATGCACTCGCTCTATTTTACATTACAATGCGGATTTTAATTTCTACTCTTTGGCAGAACAGACACACTCGAAAGTTTCACTTTGTTTTCTTTTACATTTCAAGTTAGACGTGTAATGTATAATTTGCTTTGTTTCGTTTACAAATTGAATTACCACGCACAACGTCACATCACTGAAACTTTCAATTTCTCCGCAATTCACATTTGCTATTTCTTGGCTATTTTGAACTTTAGTTATGATTGCCCTAAATTATGGTATAATCATCATCATTATTATGTAAAGTACTGGATGTGTCCATTTCGTTTGGAAAGTGCGCATTCATCATAGTTGTGTCAGAACAAACAAAACTCCAGTTTCTCTTTATTTTAGTTTGATCCTAGTGGGAAGAATAAAATTCTTAGTGACGGTCGTGGTGAGTTTGAGCATGGTGTTTCCAGTTGAAAAGTTGGGGAAGACCTACTTTGCATCTTTTTGTGTACAAAATTGGATTTCAGTTTACTTTCAGTAATACATCTTTCGACGCCGCCACTACTGCTCAATTTATGATTATGGCAACTCTTTAACTGTTTTCGCTGTAGAGACTAGAGAGAGAGAGGCAATAAAAGGATAGAAAGTTAACATAGAGCTCTGATGGTCAGGACTACTCGTTTACTGGAAAAGGGGTACAATTCATGTTTAGCCAGTGTGCGTTTGTTTGGAAATGGGTTTCCAATAGAGGTGGGCAAAACACAAAATTCAAATCCCGTTCTCGTTTCTCGTCCGTTCAAGTTTTAAAATCAAATTCCGTTCTCGGTTCTCGTCCGTTTAAATTTCAAAATCAAATTCCGTTCTC
>VYYJ01005747.1:0-10576 GCA_021029165.1 Cyphoderus albinus
TGCTTTAGTTTTAATTGATAGACTTAAGCAAAATACATTTCATCATGTATGTGAGTAAATACTTAATTTGAGAATAAAATCAGTATATTATACGCGTTGAAAGTTAATGTATTAGGGTTTCAATAATTTTACCTTATTTTAAAAATATCATTATAAAAACAGATGTATTGCACAATTATGTATAACTGAACAATAAATATTAATGCCACAATAAATTACACTTTATTAATTTACAGCAGTTTTGGTGTTTAGGGAGCCGGCGCTAATGAGTACTAATGATGAAGGTCTTCATTTTTCAAGATATTTTCAGGTAGTAGAACTGCATTCGCCCTTGTAAACCAATTTCCACTCTGCAAAAACAAACAATAAATTTAACCTTATTTTGAAAAACGAAGCAAAACAATTTAGAGTTTAAGCGACTCATTTTGTCATTATATTATCTGTATTATATTTTAAAAAATTCAATCTTAACCTGGATTCCTCAACGAAGCACAAAAAAGTGCGCACTCGTTCAGAAAGGTCTTGGTAGTGTTCCCGTCAGTGCCACAAACTGGATCAGGGTCTGCGACGCACTTGCAACCCAATGTGCTCTCAAGTGTTGCACACAGAAGCAGGAAAATCGCCGTAATGAAAATTGACTTCATTTTAACTTTAAGATTTTATTTGGAAAATTTTGAAACAAAATTGTAAAAATATTACAAATTCCAATCCAGCAAACCAAGTTCAGTTTATATTCTGTATTATATTGTAACAGTCTAAAATGCTACTGCTGTTGGTGAAAAAATCTTTTGTTCGATGCTCATCAACATTATTCGATGATCTAACCTAAAACTAGTTTTGTACATGAGTCTAAAAAACATTGCTACCCACATTCCTTCTCCAAACGAGGCAGCAACCAAAACAACACTGCGGGATTGGTCCACACTCAATCATATCAGTTGCATTTATTCAGTGCAAAGTTTGGTTAAACATAAGTTTTTTTTAGCAAAATCCCTTCGTTGGATTTCAGTAAAGCAAAGTAATAAAATCCTACATAAAAATAAAAAGACACTACTTTTGTCATGTATCGTGCGTGTCGGTGGGATAAAATGGTATAATCATATTGGACCATAATCAATATTTAATAAAGAAAATGTAAAAAGTGAAGCTTTATGGACCCAACACAATAATGATACCAAAAATGGAAAAACACTAATATATGATCAAAACATTACTTTTACTTACGTAGACAAAATGTTACGTATTTACGCTAGGTAGGAGTGGATCTGCAATCTCAATGACGCTGAAAAAACAACATTGAATTTGATGATTCAGTACTAAATCCTCGTTCCCATTTTAGTCATTGAAATTTGTAAAAACATCTTACCGTTTAAAAGTCCCTTTTTTCATGAATGACGTTATGCTCAGCTCATGTATTGATTTATGCAAATGCGTCAGCTATTGGAAAAGTTTGTTTCCAACTCCAACATTGTATGAGTTACATAACATAGGGGCATTATCTATGAAAACCACTACGTGATGATGATGATGTTCTTTGTTTATAAACAGCTTGGAAAATATTTTTCGCCAGTTATTTTACAACTTGAGTTGAGTAACAGCAATTGTCAATCAACGAAATTTTGTAAGTAGAAATTTTAATTTTTATATACGGTTCAAACAGTGAGTCAATAATGGGAATCGGTATTAACACAGCGGAAACTACAGTAAAAGGTACATTTTATTTAATAGGATGGTCGAGCACCGATTTTGGGTAATTTTAATATTTATATTATAATTAACTGTTTGCAACATGCAACATTTTAATTTCCCTAGTTGGAAACTTTGCTTTGGAAGAGCATAACAAAATAAGAAGAAAACATGGTCTGTCAGATTTGCATGAATGTCCTTTGGTAAGTTAATTGATGATTCATATGGTTAACTTAATTTTAATTTCATTGTTTCTTTATTTCATTTTCATTTAATTTAAAACATAGATGCAAGTTGAGGCTCAAAAACACAGTGAAATTTTAGCCCAAAAATTATGTGACTCTAAAGATTTCGAACCGAAAGGCGTTGACAAATATTGGAGCAACATATTTTTATCCGCCTCAGCCGATAAAGAAAAATCCATCAAGGAAGCAGTGAACAACAAGAATTTTATTGACTTTTTACATCCACTGGTGGGATCAATGGGCATGGGTGCTGCAAAGAGTGATACAACTAACCGATGGATCATCGTCATATTTTACAGTAAGTACTACATACCTGAATACGTGCAAACAAAACAATATAATGAAACCGTTAAAGCATTCATTTATTTATTATTTAATTTCAACATATTTAGATGCTCCAAAATTATGCCGAGGAGTTCAATACAGGGGAAGCATCTAGGACCTTTTCAGTTTTGATGGAATACTGCATAAATTTTATTTATACTCATTACATATGAAATAACAAACAATTAAAATTAAAGACAAATTAAAAAAAAACTATTGTTGAAGCATTCAAATAATGATGAGTCAAAATTTTATTCGCATGTTTTGTGCATGTACAAAAGCATTCAAAAAATACGGAGTTGCTGCGCATAAGTTTATGGATTACAAAAGACTTTCCAAAAACTTTTAATAAGTAACCAGCAAAGAAACCAGTTGTTCCACGCCAATTTGACACCATTGTAAAAAAGCGCTTTTACTAACATTAAAGAAAGGGTAGCTAGTTCTAAAGTCTAGATGAAACGAGCGTGCGGTTTTATAAGCAACGGTTTTACGTCCAGTCGTTACAAGTATAGCCTTTTTTAACTGCTTCGCTTTCCCCACAGTTCTTTCCACAAAGTCGCACTCCTTCATAAAGATGAAAACACTCAACCCAATCGCACAAAGCATTAAAATCCCCACAAATATGGAAGATATTGATTACTCCACCAAACAAAAGCGAATTATGTCTGATTAGCATATAGCTGGACAACACAAATAAAACCAGCAAAACGGCTGCATGGGAAGTAAGTCGGAGTTTTGCACAGCTCGCATTAAAAATGGTCGCAGTGATCTGAAAACTTCGGAAGGTCCATATAACAACATCCTGTGGAATTGGAGTGAGAAATCCTTCCGTAATGAAATTCAACTCCTTGTGGATAATTACTGGCAAAGCTTGCTCACTGGGACAGATCATTTTCAGCCACAGGTAACAATTGGCTTATTGCAAGGAATCCTAGCAAAACAATGATCCCAGCAATGCTTGTCCCAATAAAAACAAAGCTTATGAAAATAATGTTGAACGGTAAAAACCTCAAGGAAGGTTTCACTTCGATTTCGAAAATCTCTTCCAATACGCGACGAGATGGATCAATAGGATTGAATACTGCTATCGTAAATATAATGGGTAAGAGCATGGGGCAATATATAAAGAAATACGTAATTCGCTCCACTGTGATGATGTCTTTTTTGGGTATCTCTGCCACATCATATCTGCTCAGCCTCACTTGCAATTGTGCTTCCAATTTGAATATTTGATTTAGCCCATCAGCAATTTCCCGACAATATTGGATTAACAGGGAGCCAATAGCGGTAATAAAATGCAGTGTTAACCACACCACAAACCCGTAGAAAATGGTCAGTAGCTTTTTCGCCTCGTTCTTTCGGCTGAATTGCTTAGCCTCGGCTTCATCTTCAATGCTGTCATATAACACACCAAGCTTATCGAGAATAGTGACCAACATCAAAATCAGACCGAAATGAGTGAAATACCAAACTTGATTGCAAACAAGCTTGTAAAAGCCTTCAAACGCAGCGAATGAATCAGATTTGTGATCGTAGTAAACTGGAATGACATTAATGTATTTGAAGATTGGGCCAAATCTGATCGCCGATAATTCTTTGACTTTCTTTGTTATCATTTTTGAATTAACGGAAATTTATTCAGTAGCAACTTTAGAATGATATCTAGAATATGCTGCAGTTGCTTGCATTTGAAGAAACTGACTAAACTAATACAAACGAATCATTGAAAACTAAAACTTTGAAACAATATTAAATACAAAACAATGGAAAATTACAGCGCAGATTAGGTAGGTGATCACTCATTAGTTGCTTTCATTTGAAGAAACTGACTAAACTAATACAAACGAATCATTGAAAACTAAAACTTTGAAACAATATTAAATACAAAACAATGGAAAATTACAGCGCAGATTAGGTAGGTGATCACTCATTAAATATTTTATTGTTTACATACTAGAAAAATTCGGGTTTTTAGAATAATATTTTCAAATCTGAGTTAGAAGCGTTTAAAGATTCACAAAAGTACAAAAGTACCTTTTACATTTGGTACCAACAATAAACTGTTTTTATGCACGGCGGAATTTTTCAGTGTTTTGAGGAAAAATGTTTTCCTATATTATTATAAAACGTATCATGGTATGTAGAAAGCATGGTATGTAGTTTTTTATTACTTTCTTGTTTTTTCTTGTCATAATAACTTTTTAAACATCGGTAGTACCTGCACCAAACCAATGTGAAATACGATGAATTTGTTGCAAACGCAACAGAAGTACTAAAATGGTGAATTGTAGTTAAAATGCGGAATGTTCAAGAAAACAATTCTGTCAAAGTCAAAAATATTTTTGCGAATAAGCGTTATGAAGTAAATATTATTCTGCATAAATACTCAATACATATGTTCTGTTATTCAATAAGATGTGATACATTTTTTATAAAAATAGCGGTTTTTGAATATTGGAAGGGGCAATTAGTGAATGAAATAAATAATCATCACAAAATGAAGCAGCAAAAAATGTGCATGATGTTATGCTGGATAACATTTTTTGACCAATGATTTGCTAGCTCAGGATCTTGAGAAAATCCCATTATCAAACATTATGCTGTCCTGCAGTATGAATTTCTCTTGGTATAAGAGGAATAACTTTATTATCACACAAGAAACCCACTAAAAGCCAACTGCCGATTGAATATCCCGATGTACTTTGAAAGCCAAAATTTTTTTTTAACTCCGTTGATTTGAATCCAAAAGTAAGTCAGGGTAATGCGGCTTTTGACTTTCGAAAGGTCAAACAATATTGTAGCATCGACTTCTTCGAACTCCCAAGAAAATATAGGCTACACCATAGAGAGACATGCTATTTTAATCTAAATTATTTTTTATATTGATTGAACGCAACTAAGCATTTTGAGGGGACAGATATCCTCGTCATCGCTATTGATTTCTTTGATAGTGAAGGTAAAGTTATAAAATCATATTGTTAGAAATGAGCTTTTCCTTGTAATTTCATAAAAAAAAAATCTCAAAAGTAATAAAAAAGTAAATTAACAATAGCGTAATTAAAGTACATAGTTAACTAGTAGCATATAGGTATTGAATTTAGATTTACCATGTGTTGAGTCTGAGTTGTTGTTGTAGTGCTACTTGGTTACATTTACTTAAACCTTATCCGATTATAATTTAGTGTTAAATGCTAACCGAAAAGGAGAAGATTTATATATTTTTTTTTCAAATGAAGATGAGTTCCACATTTTATTTCAATTGTATCGTTCTGGTGTCACTTGTACGGTTAAAATTTCTTACTCGGATTCATATTAAGTTTCAATTAAATATTACATGAATATTATATTATCAGCATCTGTTATTAATACATTTTTGACGTGAACATTTTAAATATTTTTAGCTGACACTTAAAACCATAATATCAGCCGCTGACCCTGATGTGGGTGAAATGGAAAATGAGCAAGTCGTTCCTGATGTCATAGGTTAATTAATTAACGGGACTCTCAGTTACGTCTTAATTACGTAACTAAATTGTCATTCGTTCTTCATTGTTATCCGTTCTACAGATGCGGTTCCAGGCTCCGTCTTGGAAGTCAAGTACGGGAGCAATTCTGTGTCAATGGGTAACACTTTGACACCAACGCATGTCAAAAATCCTCCTACGACAATTTCTTGGGAGGCGGATCCTAAGAAGCTGTATGTTCTGTGTATGACTGACCCCGACGCACCGTCAAGGAAGGATCCGAAATTCCGCGGTGAGGGATTAGTTTTATAATAGACATACGGCCGCAGTCGTTGATCTGATTTTTTATGTTCGAGACAAAAGTAATTTCGTTTAAATAATGCGTTTATTTATTTCTCATATTAGAGTGGCATCATTATTTGGTGGGGAATATTCCTGGCAAGGATGTTAGCAAAGGGGAAGTCTTAACTGAGTACGTTGGCGCTGGACCTCCACAGGGTACTTTATTATTACATTTAATAAATTAGAATTACTCTGTTTGGCTTCTGATTTGATTTTTATGTCGCCTGTATCTGTGTGTAGGAAGCGGAAAGCATCGTTACGTGTTGCTCGTTTACGAGCAGCCTGGAAAATTAAAGTTTAATGAAAAACGCCTCACTAATCGATCTGGTAATCATCGGGGGAAATTTTCCATTCGAAACTTTGCCAAGAAGCACAATTTGGGAAACCCCATTGCAGGGAATTTCTTCCAGGCTGAGTGGGACGATTACGTGCCAAAGTTATATCAACAACTAAAAGGAAAATAAGAGTCGTTTCTCCCTTTTCTACATAAAAGCAATATTTTCAGAAGCGCTGGGATAGTCTGTCTGAGATGAAATGGTTTATTAAAATATTATGTTCCGCAATTTCGCCATACTTTCCATCCATACCATTATAATGTACGAAGTTGAACCGTGTCGAAATATTTCTTGTCTGAGTTTCAGTAAAATTGCCATAAATTGTAAATATTAAATGCAAATCATTAATTGCAAATCGCTAAAATAATTACCTACTGATTGGCGATTTGATTTAATTAAATTGTAATTATTTTGAAATATTTTATTTGATTGGAACCATCCAGCTTGTTGGAACTAATTCAACCAATGCATAACCTATGCATAAGATACCTTTTCATACATGTGTGGGCAAAGTGATATTTTAAATCGGCTACCCAAAATTTACAATTTTGCCAATTTTTGTGTCTTTTTGGGTAATATTTGTATTTCGTTGCATTCGGGAAGCCCCGCCCAGCACCAATGTTTCTAATCTGGAATCCAGATTACTGAATAGATGACGCCAGCCGGTAGCTTTTGTCAATCAGAATGATGGAAAATAAAATGTTGTAAATGTTGTAATGCTCAGCCTCATTCAGTCCGAACATTCTACAGGATGTCGTAAATAAATATTGTGTACGTCAATTAATTACAAACGTAATGTTAATTCCATTTATACGATCTTATTTATTGTGACGCTTTTTATGAACGATCAAATAAAGTTCAATTTCATTGCTTAAGACGAAAGCCCGATAGACATGCAAAAGCAATGACGTGAGGAGATGAGAACGAAAATATCACATTATATTATTAGGTATTATGACCATACTTAATTATGCTATGATCCTTTTGAGTCTAGCTGCGTAGCAAGTGAAGCCATGAATTACATAATTGGATAGTGTACTTAGAAAGTGACTTTTGAAATCCTGACCTGGGTCCTCTCATACCTTTCCAACACTTCCTAGCCTTTTATTAGTAATCATGGTGCATCATTCCGCATCACGCAGTAACTACAATTTAATTACTTGCCGTCATGTAGCACTCATTTGACTGTTTTGTGGGCACGATAAAGTGTTTTCCTAGTGAATCATGGCTCGTACTGTTACGCATAATTACCGTTTTACGGTGCTAATTCTAATTTGCTTTAGTCTTGTGTATTTTGTGGAAGCACAAAATGATAATTATTACGAAGTGTGTGAGAACAGGATTCGCCGAGAACTTGGAGCCTTCAAAGAGTCTGACCTACTAGACGAAGTGCGGTTAACCAGAATTGCTGACGTGACAGCCAGCTCAAGCGTTTTCTTTCCATACACAAAGATCCTACCCCAGAATCAGTTATTCATGTGGAACGGGGTCACCGAATCTGCCGAGGATGACCTCATTGTCATCGGAGTGCTGGAAAAAAGTTCCAGTTGGAGTGCCTACTCCAATGTGTGGATGTCATCGACATTCACGGCACTGAGAAAAATCAATGAGACAATCCCCACAAAAAATCCCAACATTGTCATCAACCATTTTTACGCAATGGTGGCGTACGTACGGCATGGTAAGAGAATGAAAAAAATTTTTTTAAAATCTAGAGTTCCACGATGTCTTCCATAAAACTGAGTTGCTGTCACTGACTGATTTATATCTTAAAATCTTAACTAGAAAAGATTTGTCAGGAAGTGGAAAGCTGCGCGTGGAGTGGGATCGATGGTCGGCGAAAGTTGTGAGAAATCTCTTTAGTCAAGACACAGAAGCGGAAGCTGCAGCTGCTGCCGAGACTTTGAATTTTGAGACTCTCCTCTGTCTGTACGGATCCTGCGCCTGTTCAACTTGCGACTGTAGCAAGAAATCCGAAAATAGCTCGAAGAAAGCGGATGCAAGTGGTAAATTGCTATACTGAAGATGAGTCCTGATTAATTGCATTTCAGACGTAATGTTCAATTAAGTTTCATTGACAATCAAGCTATAGGAGCGGATGGAGCCCCGATAGAAATGTACGCGGACTCCATGGAATGGGATCCCGCGGGGTCGATGCCGGATTTGGACGAGGACGAGGAATACACCCTCGTCAGTTCATTTGCCACCTCGAAGAACAGAAATGCGTACAGCTCAGCCATTTCCCACTCCAACGGGGAAACTCGAGCAGCCGCAGAGGCTGAGAATGGAACCGCGGTCGCGGAAGGGATTACGAAGGAGGGCACTCAGAGTCTGGCAGCCTCGAGGGGAAAGAACGCCCTTTCCGAAGCGGAAGTTGGATCCAACGGAGACGCCACAGCTTTGTCCATAGGGAAAAGTGGCGGACTTTCTCAGTCTTCCGCCCAAAGTCGCGGGGGAGGGGTCGAGGCAAAATCGGTGATGAGGGGAAGTGACAAGTGGCAACCGCCTGCTGGTGGTGGAATGCATGACGCGGATGATGAAATTTCAGAGAATGACCCCATGAAGCTTTTCAGAGACACTGAAAAGGCTTTCGACGATGCTGGCACTAGAGCTCAGATTGCGAAGGGCATTAAGAAAACGTCCGCAGCGGAAGATTTATGTTCCAAGGAACCGATCTACGAAGATACCATTGCGAAAGCGGAGGAAGCTCGTTTTATAAAAAGTATTTCAGTGAAAAATATATTCATCTTAAGAGTTCAACTTGAAATTTTGAGTTTTTTATTCAAATTTTAAATTATCAGAACACGGGAAAAATGCTTCGACCAATGCCACAACCCGATGTAATCTTTTGGATTACGGGATAGATGTGGATGTCCAAGTGAATAGCACAGTTATTGTTGCATCCGTTTTACCGAGCTTTGCAATCCAGAGAAAGGCTTGTTGCGATGTTGCTGAAAACGATACCTCAGCAGTTATTATGGAGTTCCTCAAAAAAATTAAGCAGGAGTGCTTAGGTGGCTTTGGAAGTCAGGCGGCACGAATAACGAACTCATCGATGGATGCTAGACTTCAAAAAATCCTGTAAGTTCTCAAAGAATGGTCCAATTTTATTTGAATACATTTTTATCTTATTCACATGATTTTTTCCCTTTATGCAGAAAGTCAACGAAACTTTCCAAAGAGCAGCATCAGGACCTCGTGCCACTCATACTTTTGAAAGCTTTCGATGATAAGAAGAATTTCGAAGAGTCTAAACGCCTCATTACTGAAGCATTCCATGAAACAGTATCGGATGAAGTAAATTTTGTTGTTTCTTTGGTCGTGAATTCGGCCTACTTTGCAAAAGCCCAAGGTCGCATTCACAAAGTGAAAATCTGGAAAGGCTTAGCCGCAAACCTGAGGTCAGTTTGGATTGGACTCTTACTAGAATTTAAAAAATGCAAAATGCAGACCGGAAAATGTGACGACGACAGCCTGGAAAAGTTGAAGAGTGAAACGAGACTAATTCTCGGCGTGTACACGTTTCTTAAATTTTCGGATGGTCGATGGTCAGGTAACGTAAAGCCAAAGAGTTCATTGCCGGTGGAACCATTCATTGATTTCTATAAGCAACACACAATGACAATTGCCAAGCTGGCATTCTGTAAATCCAGAAGAGTCTTTTTAAGCAGTCAGACTACAGCAGGTGAAAATAGAAAATAAATGCGTCAGTCGAAATTTCCACCGCCAACTCTCCATGATTCAACAACTTTATTATATTTTATTTGATACAAAAAATGTATGTATGTTAATAATAACTATTGTATATTTAAGTATTTTGAAAATTAAATTCATTTTGACATTTCTTCCGCTTGGATTGCTTCATTGTTGCCACTGCCGCTATTCATTACCTTGTATGAATATACCCATTGCAATTTATATTTGAAATTACATAACATTAACATTTACAGAGATTTTTGGAAACACGTTTTCTAAACAGGATTTAGCGAGCGATCACTTGACCACTATGATGAAATATTATATTACATGCACTGATGATGACGACGACAACTTTCCTATTAAACTTTCTCCCAGATGCTATCTACAATTTATAGATAACCGTCTTTCCGCTTTCCTTTAAATCATTAACGACATCCTCTAACTGCTGGAATAATAAAAAACGAAAAGGACAAATTACAAA
>VYYJ01005748.1:0-10575 GCA_021029165.1 Cyphoderus albinus
ACAACATTCACACGATTCTTGCCTGTGGAGAGGGCGTAATGGAACAAGAAAAGAAGAAAAATATCAAAAAGGGATGAATTGTTGTTGTGTGTGGAGGTTTTATAGCTGCTTGCTAATTTGAACTGCGGCACGTCATCATCAACTGATGAAAAGGCACATCATGCGTAATGTGCTCAAAAGATTTTTTTTGCATCGTTAACATGAATTCAGCAAATAATAATAATAATGATAAGGTAATAATAAAAGATGGAGATGATGAGAATGGCAGTATGCAAATAATACATGACGCGATCTGCCTCGAACAAGTAACAATAACTTGAGCTAACTAACTTGTCCACCTTTTCATCTGTGCATAAAAGAAAGGCATTATCACGTGACGGATCTGACTGACTGAGAAGGTAGAGTGAGCTATTTATTGTGGGATTCAGTTGGCAACTTACGACAAGAATGACGATGATATGATTTTCGCGTTTTTATGATGGGTAAAATTCGGAAGAAAATGTGTTTTAAAAACCTTTAAAAGGATTTCTTGGCGAGGACAAAGTGACGAATCTTTGCTCCAAGCAATGCCTTAATATGTGCGGTATTTATGGTTTTGATGTAGGCATGCTTTTTTATTGCTTATTATTATATTATTATTTTCTTTTTACAACCATCATCACCACCAAGAAAGAAAATCGCAAAAGATTTTTTGGGGTCTCACTCTCTTTTATTAGGTTAGGCACTAATGATTATGATTTCCAAAAAGCTGTTAAAACAGTTATAAAAGTTGAGAAGTGAGACTGCAATTTTGCAAAATAACATTTTAATATGCGAAGCCAACAATGTGCGAAGACGAACTTGTTTATACATTATTGATGGTGTCATGCATCAACTCACAAATTAAATTAAAAGAAATCTTTTCATCATAAAAAAAGTGTACGCATACATAAAATGTTCAAATATGAGCATAATAAAGCATAAAGTAACGGGTAAAGGTACGTTCGTGTGATGTCGATAACCACCCAGTTACTCTGAGTGCTTTATCACATTATTTATTTTATTTTCACAAGAAACTTGATGTAAAAATGAAAATTGCGCATCATCGCCTCACATATGTTTTGTGCCTAATTTTTCTTGACAGGATAACAGCTATTACCATTTTTATAAGCAAATCCGTGTGACATTTCGGGGTACGTTTAATAATTCCAATTTCATCTCTCCAAGAACAATGCAAAGTTTATTATTATAGACATTATTATTGTTATTATTCAAAACAAAACTGTTCGTAAAAATCTTACTTTTTGACAAGGGATAGCCATAAATTTTTGAATATGTCAGAAGAAACAGAGTTATGTCAAGTTCTCTTTTTCTAAATGCAATGAATTCATAATATTGTTGGTACGAGGTTTTCTCTCAGTTTTTACAGTTCTTAACCTTTTGAAATAAAAATGTAAAAAAAGGATCAAAAATGCTTTGAAACATTTACGCCAAGTCATGAACCGGCTTTTTAGAGTCAATAGTGAAGAGGGTTTTATTTTATTTTCTGCAAATTTTCCCAATTTTCTTGGTTGATGTTGTGTGCTATTTCTTGCTGTAAACTTATTTACACTTTTACACACATGGTCGCAAGTAAATACAACAAAGTATTTACTCTCAAGTATTTCGGGTTTCCTCACTTGACGCCAGATATCACACAGAAGTGTGTAATGAAAGTAGAAAGGAGATACACGATCCAAGTAAAAAGAGTATTATTTTCAGGGTGGTGATAAATCTTCCTGCAGTTTGTTAACACTATGTACTTACACAAATCCGTACAAAACAAACCTGAGTAAAAATGTCGCGTTTTTTATTAGCCCTATTGTGTATAAGTATAATCAAAGAGGATCGAGGGAAGATTAAGTGTTACTACGTAATCTATCACTGTGTGCGCATTCTTTCTGGTACATTATACCTAAATAAAAAGTGCTAAAGGTGGTGGCGTTTACCTACCTTCATACACAAACACACAAGTGCTGTAGTCAGCAAAAAATGTGTGCGAGTGATTAAATTACGTAGTCAACTCACTTCACCTCACCCATCGTCACACCAGAGTGACTTTCATCTCGTCTCACCCTTTCAGTTTATCAAATGGGAGACAGTAAAATAAAGCCATAAAAATAAATCTGAATTCTTAATTCGCAATTTGCACAACCTACACAAACACATCAAGATAACTTGTCGTAAGCGTATAAATTTTTACCAATGTAAACACAAATTGTTATTCGTAAATAATAAGCAACACATTTTCGTATAAAACAAATTTTAAATAAATTTTATATCTTGGACAAGGATTTCTCATCAAATTTGCTTTTTGACAGGAGTTTTCTGCATATTATGTTATGGTTATGCCTTTCGCATTTTATTGCATCAACTCTCTCTCGTTTAAATAGACCAAACGAGTGTTCGCGAATGCTTATAGTAGGTTACACCCAAACAAAAGAATTTCAACTTTTACACTTGTGAACAGTAAACTGTAATTTGGAGACAAAGACACTTTATACCATTGTAAGAACATACCTGATCTTTTTTCATAAAAATCATCGTTGATTCCATCTCAAAAAAATGAGGTAGTGGTAGCAGTTGTTTGGCAGTAGTCGTTAAAGTTTTTTCAGTCAACAGTAGTTGTAACAATAGAATACTAAATAATAACAATATTTATTATTATTAGTGTGCCGACTTTTAGTGCGCTTTGTTGGTAATGAAATTTAGTTGGTCCGGTCTACCCCATATTATTACCTGCACACGTAAAAAATCTTCTGAAGCGGATATATTAAAAAGGAGTTTTGTCGGTAGCCCCACCGTGAACAATTATTTATCCAATTGTGTTGCACAACCTTTTTCTAATTTTCTCTTGTACACGACACTGCGTCTTCTGTCCAAGTGGGAGTATTTGGGATTTGGACAACTGCAAATTTTCTCATTTTCCACGAAAATATGCATAAAGAGCGTACTTTATGTGTGAATGTGAATGAAATGAAGGCTTGATGGAGAGGGATGGATTGAAGACAAGACGTAAAATTGTTATTCGTAAACTCTCATGAAAGGCATGTCAGCAGAGTTAAAAACTCATACAAGTACACACATATTATGTGTAATTCATTCATGACGATGGTGAGAGGATGTTGATGACGGTAATAATAATTACAATAGTTTAGCTTCATAAATACCACTTTTACCACTATTAAACAATTTTTATTGCGTACCAAAAGCCATAAACATTCGGAGAAAAGGCAATTTTTCTCCCTCTCTCCGAGTGTAAAAGTAAGCAAAGCAGAAGGGAGGTCCTGTCCACATCACCATAATAAAGGAAGCACGGTGTAATAATAATTAATTTTTCTCACTGCTATGCAAACTAATTACACGCTTACTTATTTCAATAACACTGCGTCACCAAAGTACTCACGGCTAGGCATAAATGCCCCTGTGTAGTTTTAACATGGTGCTTCTGAATGCACTTGAATTGTAATTTCTACCTCGGCCCAACTTATACCAGTAAAAAAAGTAGAAAGACAGGTGTCTGGTCATTCCATCAACGAGTTTTAGAATAAAAAAGTGACAACTTCAAGGATGGCTCATTTTATTACTTTCATCCTTCAGTGGATAAGTGCAGGCTCAAATTGCTTCACCCTATATTTTATTATGTTGACTTGTTGGGTTTCTCCGTTCCGTGCTGCCGTTTGTTTGAGAAACGATGGTGCAAAAAAAGAAGTTGAATACAGAATTAGGAACAAGTGTGTAACCTCTTACATTTTTAAAAACTACAATGCTTACAATACGCATCTCATTATATTTACATCCGTATCATGTCATCTTTTTTTCAATTTAAAATGTAAGTAGGATCGTAACTTTTATATTATGATGATAATCATAATAACAATAATAATCTAATAACCATAACCATAATTGTAAGTGGTCAAGTTTTCAAGTATTTGTTGATGTTGATGATTATGACTGCAACCAAACAGAGGTCCTTCGCTCGCTGACTTTGATGCTTTATAATAATAATATTAAAGAAGCTTACATTTATTGTCAGTTTTTTCTTCTTTGTGGTCAACGGTACAACAGCAAATATTTGTCCTGAGAAACATTCCAGAGGAATGAACAAAGTAAAGAAAAGCTGAGAGAGACTATGTGCATACTGTGCACGATGAGTGAACCACTCCCAGTTATGACAAGAAACCACACAGCAACTAAAAGAAGTGTGTGGTGACAAAAACTATTTTTTGTAACTTGATCTCATGGCTGCAGTAATAAAATAAAAATAATAACAATGTATGCATTTTCAATATATAAAAAACTCCCCTGAATGCTTTTTAAATAAATATTATTATTATTGTATTACAATTTTCTTTTGAAAATAATCAGTTGATTGGATAATAAGATTAGGTAATCTTGCGTAGAATTTTTCCTGTGGCTCCCGTTGAGATGTCTGGACGGACGGAATAAATTCGGTAATTTAGAACCTTGTTTTGATGAAAGACAGAGCCAGGTACATGATCTCTGTGCGTGAGCAACCAGACGTGGTATGCAGATGCATCGCATAGCAAATAAGATCAACATGATTCTTTTTTCTTTCATTTGTTTGTTTAGACAGATCATGCATTTTTATAAGATCGCAAAATACAAAGTTGCTTGATTTTGTAAATTGAACTCAAGCGATAAAAAGTATTTGGATAAGATTATGCATCCAATAACCCCAGTTCTTTCTTTTAGACCTTCAATATTATTGCGTTTAAAAGGATAAAATCAAAATACGTTTTTCTTAATTATTTTTTTAACTACGCTGTATCCTGCCCTCTTGCACTTTACCCCTTTTTGGGGAAAAGTTTTATCAAGAAAAATGGCGAGACTGCTGATTCAACTAGGTCAGTTGTAATACGAATCAACTTTGAACAAATTATTTCATTTATACTTGTTTTTAAATGTTGACTTTTTTCTCAAAACGTTTCAAATTAATAAATCTCACTGTGCACAACGAACTTTGACTGTGACCCAATATACATTAATATTGTTTTTATGGTCTACATAGAGCCGCTGGGCTACCTTTTTGCCTTATCGTTATAAATTAAAATATAATCCCGGCGAGTCAATTAAAGCTCCCAAAGAAGATATAATTTATTTTCTTTGCAATCGGTAATGAATTAAATGAAGTCATGCAGGATCTCACATCAGGCTAGAAATGATAAGTGACTGTAATAAAATACTCACATTTCTCTGGCTCGTCAAATAAACATGATAAAAATATGACCAGAAGATCATGTTGCTTTTGGCCTGCTGTCAACATGTCAACATTAGTGAATTCCCTTTAAGTCACGAAAGTATAGTATAACCAGCCATGCTAAACAAGCCACACACATACATGCATACATAGCACAATAATTATGATTATCATTATCATCACGTAAGTAAAAAGCAAAATTTCGCAATTCTTTTTTTGTCTTAGTATCATCACGTCAATGCTGTCTTCCATGCCTAGTTAAAGTAAATAAAGAACTTTTAATAATGACTGATAACTTCAAAGAAGAAATTGTATGTGTTTAAATGATAAAGTCGAGACACCCGATAATAGTCAGAGGGATTAAACCGAAAAGAAGTTTCATATCCATATAAGTTTATCCAGCAAATATTGCAATATTTAATACATCGACTTAGGTTTAAAAGGAAGAGATAATTCGTTTGAATTGGTAACGAACGGGCGCAGTCCAATTTTTGGTAGGATATTTCATGTCTGCTTATGTTGGTAAAATGTCCACTGTGCAACCGCAAAGTAAACAGCATAAAGACCCAAGCTCAGCCTCGGTATCAAGATCACTTGCATTTTAATGACGAGACATTGCCATAGGATAGGATGAAAAGCCTAATTCGACATAATGTTTTCCTTGTTATACACATGTTATTCATGTTGATATGCCTATGTAATTTATATATAATAATAAGCTTGGGACTAAAAGTGAATCACAAAACGAATACCTACTTTTATTCAGTCAGATCGGAGTGAACAAGCCTTGCCTTGCAGCGACGGTGATGATCTCTGATCTCTCCTTTCTGCTTCTTTTCGATGAGATCCTTTTTCTGCTTCACTTTACTCTTGTTCTCTCATTGTCTTGTCATTATTTTGAGCAGACGATAATCGACGAGACAAGAGCAGATGAGACTGAAGGTAGGTACGTATGTACATACCTGAACAATGTTTTGCCTTAAACAAATCGCATGAGGAGTTATTATTTTTTACAAAGATTCACGCAATTGAAAATGAACAACCCGAGTTTTCTTTTGACAAGAGAGGAACAAAAAAGTGCTTACGAGATATTTATTGTAAAAAGCTGGCTGCAGAGTCTTTGTGAGGCAATGGCAATGGGCAATTCTCTAATAACGTGCTTAGCCATGTTAACAGTCGATAATAGTCTTAAAAATGAATCTTTCACAAGGTATTCATTATAAGTTGATTATTAGTCAGCAAAAAAAGCTTAATCGCTTTAAGCTGATGTGAACGAGAGGAGAGTCGAGTAAATCAGACCAATTTGCATGTTCATTGAGGCGGAACTAATGCTTTGACAGCGTGACCTCCCTTCAAAGACTTTTGCTTCATTTTATTCGTGTTTTCATATTAACATTCGTTTCATCAACATTATCAGCGTGATTTCATTTTGCTAATTCAGGGAAAAAATAAAAATCATTTTTGTGTGTTACAGCGATCATGATCATCATACTGATTATTTTGTGTGCTGCGAAAAAAATAAATGAAGTACAGCAGCGAAGTCGCCTGAGTCGCATTAAATTTCAATTCTTCACTCGTAAAATAGCATAACGAGTGACTTATTTTATCTCTCAGTCTCGTCTTCTCTCATCTCCACTTTTGGCATTTGGCGAATCTTTGGCTCGTTTAGGGTTTGCGTTACAAATGAAACGTATTTTACAAATAGAAATACGTTTGCCAGACAAATTCTTGAAATGTGTGAAAATTAACTAGAGAAAGCCCAAAAAGGTATTTTCAGAATTGAACAAAATAATTTTGCCAGTTATGCATGCAAAAAATGTAGAAGACATTGCTATTTTGCTTTACGTGATTTGAGCCTCCGGGCAAAATAATTGTTAGTCAATAATTCATAAATATTTTCTGATTCCTGCTGTGACCTCTCACCATAACCTAAAGAAGAGTCTATATTCGATGGGTTCAAAGATCAGTCAAATTTGAATCTTGACTCTTGACGCAAACAGGCAGATTAGAGGTATGCAGAATAGCTAATAATGGTGATTTGGAGATGCAATTTTGCGGGTTCATAAAAAGAGTGTAATAAACATGGCAAACACTGAAACATTGTTCATCTGCTGAAGATACAAACTTGATTTTAGTATCGTTGCCCAAAAAGTACTGTTTGATTAGTATTATTATAAATGAAATAAGTAAAATGACCATGTTTGTTTATAAAGATTAATAACAGGTGAAGAGGGAAGAACGAAACAAATATGAAAAGTATCGAGAAAACGTGTATCATTAAATATGTGTGTTATTTCATTGGTGTGTGGAGTTGAAGTGATATTAACAACGCGATGATGATTTTCTCTCGTACCTACTCGCCTCAGTCGGATACATACACGATAATAATAATGGATATTAGTTAGGTGACTGGTTTTCAACCATGATTATGTTTAATGTGGAAAAGGTGAATGGTTGCAGTTGTTTACGAGCGGTTGTCGTAATGAATACATAATATTAGGCAAGGTTCGTATATTTGCTCCTATAATTACATGCTGATTACATGCCTGTTATTATTTTGTCAAGAACGAGAAAATCAGGTGAAATTATTACCAATCCTCTGAGCAGTTTTGGACATCAAGAATTTCTTCATGTTTGTAGGCCCGAGCACTCTTTAGGGCTCGTTGAAAGTTGAAACCAATATTTGGGTGGAGGTGGAATAACACATGTACGAGAATAGTGGCAGTTTTCTGGGCGGAGTTGTCTACTTTAATTTAATTAGCTGAGATTACCGAGATCAAAAGCAATCTACTATGCTTTTGAAAGTATGCACACAGACATATTATGTCGTTTTATCGGATTGCTCAAAGTTTGATATTAAAGAGTAAATGCTATTATGAAATGAAAGAGAAGGAGAAAATAGAAAAATAAAACTTACTTGTGATACTGTGCTTGTAAAAAATTAAATTCTTCTTTGATACGATCACATGATTCTCCAACGGAAAACTTAAACGGTTGACCGGGTTGTGGTGGCCCCTGAAATAAATTCCAAAAATCATTGCACCCCGCATTACTTCAAATTGATCTCAGGAACAACAAGGAGGAAATAAAGCGAAAAGCTTGAATGCTACAATTCCCTTTCCGTTTTTCTTTTCTACTTTATTATATAACTAGCATCATGCACACAATTTAGCCCGTGTAGTCTTTTTATTGATATCAAAATGGAAATCAAATCTCAGACATTTATGAGAACCCATCTTTATACGTAAGTCATCGAGCCTTATGCTGTTATGAAATCGGCCATAATTTGAGTTTCATAACATTGACACTGACTCTAAAACAAAGTTAGTTTCATGAAGGAAGGAATGTTCGGTGATGATGATAATATAATGATATCGTAACGTATGATAAGCCTTATAGCATTTTGCGAACAGAGACATAGAGAGGAAAGATACAAATTGTAAGAAAGAATTCGTATTCGGGAGTTACTTTAGATACGGTGTTGATGCTTACCGGATGTCTGGCAGCGGCCGCTGCTGCAGCTGCCGCATTCATTGCTGCTGGGTACATTGTACGCTACACACGCATCTCACAAAAAATTATTACCTACGCCTACAATAAAAGCACACTCTGGAGAATTTCCACTTGAATCAAACTTCACTTTTCTTTATTATCGCTATCAATATTTTCCTCCTTTCTCGCTTTTCCCTTCCTTGGGGCTTTTCTCCTTTCGCACTCTTAAACCACATATAAATTTCACTTTCACTTTATTTGACCGAGCCTGCAAAAAGAGAAAGAAAAAAGAAACTCAAAAAATAATAATGGCACACAAGCACTTAAACACTATTTCCTTTTCCTCCTCGTCGCTTTCTCCAAAAAGACAAACTTTTTCCTTTCCAAACAACTTCACTTCACTTACCCACGTATTATCATCTCTTCGAACCACTTGAAGCACAGAGAAGAAGCCGACACGTAGTGCAGTAGTGTAAAGATTCGAGTATTTTGTTAGAGTTATAAAAAGTATTGAAGGTCAACCACTACTAACACAATACTACTAAAAACAACTCCGAACGAACAAGTGAAGTGAGAGAGAGAAGGAAAAACTTCACTAAACTAAACTTAAGGAAAGCTCTTTATCCACGAAAGAAAAATAAAAGCTCCTTTCTCTCCTTTTATTGTTATTGTGTGTGTCACTTTTCGCTGATTCAATGGAATTCGAGTTTCCTTGCAGAATTGAACGAGTTTTTTTCTTTATTTCACTCGCAACTAAATCTGGTCAATATTGTGCTCGCCTTTAATAGTAAATTGCTCTAGAGACCATTTCTACCTGTCGGTTCATCACAGACGTTTATAAAACAACTTTCTAAATGTGTACGTGTCAAACTGAAAATTGGTCAGTATGGAAAGGTAATCTACAGAGAGTTTCGCACTCTACGAAAGTTTTTATTTGCAACACAAAAAGCCCTTCAGTCCGTCACTCTTCACACACTGAATCCAAAAGAAAGATGTTTATATCCAACTAAATCTTTAACTTGTTATTAAATTATCTCCATTTCCATTTACATTCCACTTCTCGTTGAATTTAGAGATAGAACCAGCAGCATCTGGAAAAAATAAAAAATTATTTTATTTAATTATTTAATTGTTAACTAATTCAATGCAGGTAAATGCACTCCATGGTGCATAGTAATTTTCTACCATGTATTTGAATTTTGAATTTTCGCGCGTCCATATTAAAACCATCGGGGCTACGTGTAGCACGTGCTTCACATTTGTCAACAAGCGACAGACTGTGCCGTTTTGCACTCTGATTTATTTCAACTTATCATTACGCTGTAAGTGAAGTAGAGGAGGCGCTTCAAGTTTCAACTAAAATTAGCGAAAAAGTGCTGAAAAGTTTAGAGGAATGCAGCAGCTGCTACAGCCATAATAGTACAATGTCAACAGTAATTTACTTTAAATTATCTACGTTTATTTTTTTGTGCAACACCAATTTCGAGTAGCTTGACAGAATAATTGTAATACTACGTACGTAGAGAACTGAAACGGCGACGACGATGGCGACGACAACACATCAGTTTTTACAAACAGCATTGTCAGTGAAATAAAAAAATACAAGCGTTATGAAATCGCGGTAATAGTTCACTCTTCAGGTTTCATCGATGCTATGCCTTAATTTTTCTTTAAGGGATAGCATTGTATGCTATCCCATAACAAAAAATTAGGGAATAGCATACGAGGGTAAATTCGATAAAAATTTGCTGGGTTGGGCTGCTGTGCACTTTCAACATGGAAAGGTTGGGTTAAGGCACCTTCAACATGGAAGGGTTGGGTTGCTGTGCACTTTCAACATGGAA
>VYYJ01005749.1:0-10574 GCA_021029165.1 Cyphoderus albinus
GAAGGGAAACAACCTCCAATCGGTGGGAGCTCGTGAAAAAATTTACACGTCTTGCGTAAACCTCGTCAGTAGATATTTTTTGGACCAACACGAGATGCTCTCCATCATATTATCCATCAAGTCGTGTGTACACGTTACGTCAAAAAGAAAACTCGTGTGAGACAGTTTAAGAAAGAAGAATAAATAAGAAAGGAAAGAAAATATACAGTCAACTTATATTATTATGTAAATGGGAAAAATTTACGATTTGGTGAACCATACATTGGAACATCCTTGTACCCGATTTTTCCTTTCTTTTTTGATCATCGGGAAAAAGGAAACATCGGAGTAGTCTTCAATTGGCAGCTTTAGAGTGTGTTTACATTTAGAAAGTTTGGAAAGATATTCTCGACAGTGTTGTTCTTTGCAAGAAATTCAGCTTTGCTCTGTGCAAATTTTTAGTAAAGTGCCATAATTTTTTAATCGGAAATTGTGTCGTTTGTGTCGCAAAAAAGTTATTTCCGTTAAATCGACATAACATAGATACAACGTTCGGCAAGAAGTAAAAGTAGCAATTATAATCACGATATTTTAAAATCCATTGAAAACAACTCATTTCAACTTATCCAAGTGAAACAAAGGAAATTGCAATAAAAATACACATTTGTCCCACTGAATGTTTGACTTGACTGATAAATGAGATTGAGCTCGTAAATGTGTCACGTTGACTAGATTTTAGGGAGAATCAATTAATATTCCTCACGTCTACTACTTCTTTACACAACGCAACAATTTGAACACATTTATTATAACTTTAACTTTTCAACTTAACCTTTCTTTTCAGTGACAATCGTCTTCAGTACATACATTTGAAACATTAAATGTTGTTCTATCTACCCGTTTATCTATTTTTATAATGAACGAAAATATTTCGCTCTGGCCTATGTTTTGTTAAAACGTCACCACGTTGCCGGCGCATTCACACACAATAGTCAAAACTTGATAAAACTACGAGTATGAGGAAGGCGTACTCACATTATCAAAGCAAGACTAAGATATTATTACAGATTTCGCATTGGGGGCAGAACAGCATGAATGAAAACACTTAACCCGTTGCATGATTTTAGTTTAAGCATAAGACTCAGAGCTGAAATCTGACTTTGTGTTCTACTGATGAGATCTGAGATCTCTACAGAAGACTGAGATCTGATCAAGTAAACCTAAATGTCTTACTTTGACATTTTCTGTATTGTCTACAGCGAGATTGTCAAAGTGGAATTTTCTAGCAATAACAACAGGATTAATGATTGTGGTTGTATAACTATTAGCTTTGTTACGTGAGTTGCTACATTCGAAAATATCTTTTGATGAAATGATCATGGATAGTTTTGATAAGGTGGAGTCCCTCACAACGAGGAATTAGCAGTCATGCTCAGAAAACGGCTAAAATAATTTGGATAAAATTTTAAGTCGTTGAATTCTTCACTTTGTTTGTTTTTGGACACAAGGTTGCAGTTACGTTTTACTGCTAGATAATATAACGGATTAAGAGATTAAAGTTGTAGTTGAGAAAATAAATGTGTTAAAATACAGATCCAGCTGGAGAAAGTATTTTGGTTCATGTTCGTGATCTTGAAAACTTTGTGAATTGTTTTCAAATATTTTCGTTTGCAAAGTTTGTATTCTCAGAATTTCTGTATTTACTAAAAGAAACAAAAAGATTACTTGCTTGCTGGTTGTTTTTAAAATAATCATGTTCTAGCAAAGTTTGAAAAATTGGATAAGTTCAGAATTTGAGACTCTTCTTTTGAAGAATTCTTCTTAAAACAGCATTGCAGACGAAATTGTGATTGTGACAGATACTGTCTTATAGCCGAACACAGTTCGCTAACAATAGATTTTGGCCATGCGATAGAGATAATAATCACATTCATGATTATCATATAAAATATTTAAATTAAGTTTTGTGGTTCACCTTTTCACCTGACAGTATCAGATGGAATTGTTATTTAATTAAAAATCTGAGTTCCTAACCGGCTGTTGAAACTTTTTAAAAAATGTCTATGACATCATTATAATACCCACGTTTTTTAATCAATAATCAACAAAAAAATAAGCTCTTTTAGTTGGCTACTGGCTACGAAAAGGCAGGAAATGCCAAAAAAAAATAACGCGGACCTTTGTCGACTTTTTGACTTAGGAAAAGCCAATATTACAATCTGCTTAAGCAGCTAGAAGCTCGGTTCTGCTATAGTGTAAACTAATAGCACAATACGGCAGTATGCTAAATATAGGTTTTGGCCCATCTTTTTAAAAATAGAATCCACTGCTTAAATCTGAAGTTTGGTTGTACTTCCAGCAAAAAGCACTCTGTAGACGAATCCATTGCTACCACTACAAGTTCACTTAATGCTACTGCTTACAGTATTTAAGCCCATTTATCTGCGTTAAAAGTAAATATGGGAGGGTACGCCTATTCAAAAAGGGGACTCTTTCGAGAATTTTGAAACCATGTTAAGTAAGCAAGTTGTACCTAAAATTACATTCTAAGAATGCGTTTCACCGAGCAAATATGCATTCAACCTTAAATTGGATTTATCGGTGAATCATTCTTGTCAATGTTTCGTTCGTATTATAAACTTTGGATGCAAGCGCACGTATCGTTCTTTTTCGAATGCAAAATAATAATGCAAATCTGAGAACATTCGTGCTGACACTTTGAAACTTGACTCACAACTCAAAGAATGAAAGGAAAGGAAGCAGCCAAAGTTGCTCTTACGCATCTTCAAGTTGCCTACGCTGACGAAAATGTTTAAAGCTCCAAATGTGCCACTATATAACACTACGAAGAATTATTTGTTACTCTTTAACAGATCATCGCTGGCAAGAGCGCGGTGATGGTAATAAATGTTGGTTGCAATACCAAGATTTCATGAAGTACATGTTCTTTGTACACCACATTCACCACCAAATTTTTAAGACAAGTTTAAGCTGCGTTGATTACTGATTTTCTCCTTAATATTTTTTACGTTGTTTTCTTGTGCCTGAGCCAGTGCCAGACAAGGAGACAACACATCGGTCGATGTTTCTTTTTTACATTCATCTCTTGCATAATGCCCATGTCTTTTCCGGTTGGTTAAGCATTCCAATTCCAATTTCCTATATAGGTTGTACACAGTTTACCGTTGCCACCGAATTCGGTGCATTGCAATAATCTAAATGCATGTTATGCTATTTGTGGCGACGTTATGATAAGAAAAGGCATGCACACGTTTAAATTACGCTTCTCTGCACTGTGACTTTAGCGCAAATAACGTAACATTATAAAATTAGTTCACGTTGTTAGAGAGGTTGTGCGGGTGGTGGTTTTAATGGGAGCGGTTAGTCAAATTGTTATAGTGGCCTGAAACTGTTAATGCGTTAACCGACAGTCTTCTAATCACGTTCTTAATGGACAGTTTAGTAAGAGTTTAGTTGGTTACTAGCTTATATTTTATATTAAATCTGAGAATTTCTCTGTGAGAAACACCCAAAATCAAAACAACGAAACCTGGGCCGCATTACCGTATAGTACCAACTTAGCATCACCGCATTTTCATATTAGTAAGAACAGACAACAAAAGTGTGAGAAAGAAAACTAAAAATCACGACGATATGTTATTGGCAGTTGTGGTGGTAGCGTGACAGTCTCACTAATGACTAAACTTTTCAAACCAATATTTCGAATTTGTTTGGTAGCTGTCTTTTTATACTAACTCCGTATTGGTTAAGCACAACGAATGTGAAAAGGAACAAATGACAATCAATAGTTTGGAATATAATACCATCGTTTTAGGATTGGAAAGGAGCCGAGCAATAATTGAAGGCTTCTTTCCAAAATATTGACGCCTCGTCTCTCATCAGTCAAGTCAATCACTCAGTCAAACCCGGTCAGAACCTTGTGCTACTAAATATAGAAACTTTGCTGCAATTTGATTAGTAAAACTTTTCTTTGTGAGTTCTTCTTTTGATTGAAAAATGCTCAAATCAACGGAATGATGCAATAGTGGCTTTCATTGATTTAGCTATAACAGATTGGTAACATTGCAGTGAAGAATTTTGAGATTCCCTGGCACTATCACTTTAATCTTCAATTTAGTATTTTTGTGCAACAGGTGTAACGAAATAATTTCTATTTGCTTGAATCGAGCAAACGAAAGTTATGAAGAAAGAATTGCAGGAACATCTAAAAGCCTATAAAAAGTTTCATGATGTTCATTAAAAAAAGTAGTGTGCGTGTTAAATCAGTGTGAGGAAACTCGATAAAAATAATTTTAAGAAAATAAAAATGAATGGTTGAGTAGTAAACGAATCCGAAACTCTTCTCGAGCGGCAAAAGTAGCTCAGAGTAGATTGAAGTGACCGACATGAACAAAACAGTTTCTGTGCATCAAAGTCACATTAACATAGCGTTGGTTCATTTATTATCAAGCTTATTTCCTTCAAGACGCGTTGATGTTTACGACAAAGAGCAACAAAGGGAATATGCCGGTTGCTCAGCTAAATCTCAATATAATTCCAAAAGCTGACAACAATAATGCCACCACGAATAGCAGCACCAGACGAATGAGCACACCTGAAACGATGACGGCAGCTGTCGCTGCGGCAGTTTCTTCTTTAGCAGAAGTAGCTACAACTTGTGAAACCGTTGTCGGCAGTGCTAATGTTAGTGGTGGGGCTGTCAATAATCCAGCAGCGGTAGACCGTTTAAACAATAACGATAATCAAAATAAGAGGACAGGTTCACTTCCATCTGTAAAAAGTAATTTTTGCTCCACCTCTCCAAATTCGGCTGTTCCTGGGAAAATGAAAACGCCCCGCTTTGGTATGCTCATCTTATCAACCCTTTCTCTCATTCTCATCGATATGTTTTAGAATTCAAAACGTAATGCAGTTCTTTATGAAATGCATATTAATGTGCTTTTGATTACCTCGTTTTTGTCTTTGTAGATGAAAATAAGATTAATGTGCTCACATTATATAATTTCGGTATAACCCTTTTACCATGGTGGTTGCAATGCAACTCTTTGTTCTTTTAGTATTAATGAAATGGCTATATGATAAACCAACTGTTTCAAGGGCGCGTCTTGTCATGGCCACTTTTACACTGGCTTCCTTCACTTACATATAGGATGCCAGATAAGGTTGAAATACAGTAGAAAAGGTAGCGGGAGAAATGGCAGGTGCAGATACGTTGCGCTGTTTTAAGCTCTATCTACCAAATATCAAGACAGCAGCATTCCTAAAATATACGACTCTTGTGGGCTCATTTATTTACATTCACTTCGCTTCATATAAAAATCATTCATAAAATGGAATATAAAGAGAAGAAGCGCCTTCCGAATTTATCTGCCTTGACAGAAAAATATACCGCGTTTAATGCTACGTCGAAGCAAACTGTTTTTTTTTGTTCGGGACAGGAAATGGGAAAGTCAATGTAAAGTGACTTGAATGTCAGGTGCAGCGCAGCTTGCTTTGTGCTATATATACAATATTCGTATGATACATATTGACACCCCCGACTCTTAATTCAGTTTTCTGATGTTCTTAAGCTCCTTTACCATATTTGAGCGCTAAAAACTTTCCCGTTGTACAACACATTGTCATATTTTTTATCAGCCTTTTAGTATTAGGTTTGAAACGTAGATAAATCGTATAAGCAGCAATTTACGTTTTACTGTGGGATAAATTGAAATAATTTGTTACTTTACGTAAACGTTATATGTATTTGTGAAGGGCTGGGGCAATGCAATACAATTGGTAAGTGAGTAATCTGCATACAAACTTGGTTGGGCTAATTGTCACAAAAATTTTAAAAGTTGGCAGCAATGCCACATTTGTTACACAAAATCCAAAGTAAACTCTACAAAATCAAGTGAATTTGATTTAGTGGCAGAATACATAATGCTGGAACTTTATGGCAGTGTAAAGTACATATAACGTAATTTTGGTCTATGTACGAGTTCTTATTTATTCTAAAAATCACGGAGTACATGGGATTTGTTGCTTTCAAAACAGTTTTCAAAGTTTTTATAATATTACGGGGTGTGATGAAGAAATTACTTTGATGGTGATGTTGATGATTAATGCTGCCAAATTGAAGCACTTCAATTCTACACCAAGCTGTATGCCTTTTTTATGTCTCTTTACAAAGATCCACGAAAGATTAGTGTGAATTTTTGGCATGAAACTTTTCTCGCGGTGGTCCTCAATCCTCATTTAGTAAGTGAAGCAAGGCAAGTAGGTAGAAAAATAATAAAAACAAAAACTTATGTAATGTTTGGAACGAATCCCATAATTATCATATAACATCATCCACATTCTTCTATCATCGTCAATAAGAGCTTAATTTTTTAAGTTGAGGTTAAATCAACAAAGAACTATAAAATTTGTTTCTTTAAGCAAATTTAAATCTCTGGCAGATCTTGTGTTACTCATCACGAAAGTAGACTTAGACTATTGCATTATGGTTCACACATAATTCAATACTAATTCTAACAAAGTTAGGTTCGGTGTGGTTCGCTGCAGACACAGACTCGATTGTAATTACTCCTGCTGACCCTGTTTTTTAACTTTACTATGATCCATTGTGATTGTGATCCACTTTGTTTCAGTTTATAAGTCTGCCTACATGCCTATAACTTCTTTATGCTGTGGCTCATTCATGTGAATTGGAATATAAAATGCAGTACTTCAACAACTACACTTTTGGATGGATGAAGATAAAAACTGTACTTTGAAAAACAAGCCACACGGTATACAATGAATAGGTGTACATAACCATTTGTTGCACGTATCTTGTACGTGAGGGTTGTAAACGAAGAGAGAGGAACGGAAGTGTCTCCCTAAAATGAAAATAACGCCTACATGTTACTGCCCCGCTTATTATCTTAAATTTTCCACGGTGGCACCAGCCCCAATAAACTCATTCAACATCAACTCCTACCTTGAAAACTGAATTTTTATTTTTTTGTATATCGGGTTAGCTACATGATCTAAGCTGAAAGTGAAATGAAGGCTTGCAAGTTCATACCCATGATTCATTTGTTTAAACAATCCTTCTTTGAAAGATTGAAATATTGATACTTTTTTGTTTCGAATTTTATACAATGCACAATTGTGTAATGCGCATCTTTTTATTTCCATTTTTGTTTCAAATTCAAGTATTTCAAACAAGTTTATTGGAGAATAGATGACGAAGAAGGCAATAATGAGTAGTACTTATCATTAATTGACTACGATATCATGTAAATACTTAAGCAGCCAGCATGAGAACCATAATGCCAATGATGAATGCAATAATTTATTATTTTAACATCTTATATAACCGCTGCTTTGGAGTAATTTGCTGTACTTTTGGATTTGTAAATTGTGAGTTGATTAAATTGACTGCTTCGATGCAGTTTCATTTTCGCTTACTGTATCAAGTTGCTCTCACTATGGATTTCTTCTGGATAAGATAATTTACAAACTTCTTGACATGTTACACACTCGTTTCCTGAGTCGAAGAAGGAGACCGCTGATTTATCTTGATTTGAGTCGCTATTCAATGCTACAACATTCTTGTAATGGGCGTGTGTGTAAGAACGTTCAAGAGTAAGGCCACAGATGAATGCTAAATTCTATGCAGCCCTGAAAATTTTAAAAAGATGACATTCCAAAACTTTCGCATCAGATGACATTGCGGACAATCGGTGTCTTATGGCAATGACAAGCCGATACCAAGAATAAAGTTGAAGAAACATTATCACTGTCATTATTTTATTATATACTTTACATAGAAGCAAGTGAATGTGGCGGGCAACTACACGATGCAAGATAATCCTTATTTGTCATGGATCGTTTCGTGAACTGGTATTATTCAAATCCGCTTTGTCTACAATGTATAATAAAAATTACATCAACGGTAGTATTGGAATTCACCGGTTATCCACACCCACAAAATTGAATATAGGGATTATCATATATCGGAACTTGATTTATTATTAGTCCCTCTCATGAATACCAATCAGCATAATAAAAGCACAAATTTTGTCTGTAACTTGCAACTATACGAACTTTCAAACTTTTATAGAATCCATTAAAGGCAGCATTACAACAGGGAAAGAATAAAGCAGTTAAAGCTTCAATAATATTCACAAGAATGGCGAAATTCTTACAGGAACATGAATGCAACCAATGTCAATTGGGTGTATCCAGTGTAGTGAAAAAGGAGATGAATCTCTTTTTTACAAATATTACGCCATGTAATCAACGAGATTAACTCGTAGGCCACTGTGATAGGTTTCGCAAACGAATTTTGTCGGTTTTTTGAAAATCATAATATATGAGAAATACAGAATTGATGTGATCTCCTTTAAATGAACGCATTCATTTTTGTCTAGCTCCGCTGAAATCAATTGCGTCAGTGCAGTGTGTATTTACTGTGCAGGTATTTTGTTAGGTGGTTTACAACCTACGTAATCAAGATAAATAGAAACGCAATGCACGTGTGAGTCATAAAAATGTAATTTAAAAGCACGACATGACAAGAGAGTTTACTGTTGTGGCTCTGTGCTCTGTGTACTCATTCAAAAAATGAGCTACTGCGTTTTTATTCCGATTTATGAATTTTAAACTTATGATCATCCAATGGTGGTATTTATAGAAGTGCTGTTAACGCTTTTGCTCCGTCATATGAAACGCGGTGTTAGACATGTATGTCATTTGCGTAAGACTTGCTTAGCAAATTCAGTTAGGTACAAACTATTTCCGCACTTTATTGCTATTTTACCATCTGTATATCATGGATGATTGACTAGAGGTCATGTGTGAAATTTTACAAGATTTTTCTTTGCTTCAACGTTGCAATTCGAAATAATTTTCCTGTTCAAAGGGCAAATTCGTCTAGTTTTTATTGATAAAATAAGTTTCCCAATAGGAATTTCAAGTACTTTTCAAGTGCTGTTGACGATGAATGAAAATTATTATTGGCAGACTTTTGCGGAAACCATATAATAAAACACGTTCGTGATGATAAGTCTATTGTGTATACATGAATAAATAATCTCAGTTTCTCCAACGTTCGACTGATTATCTGTCGTAATGAACGAAACCATACGATTTTATTAGTTCAATTATAAAATAGGAACTTTACTAAACTGAGAAATATTACGAAAAAAACTAAAAGAAGGTCTGATTTTATCTTATTAGTTTGTTTAGTTAGCGATTGAAAACGATCCACTTAAAATTGTTCAACTACCCCACTTAACTAATTGGACACTTGTTGCTTTCTTTGCAGCTCATTTATTTAAGGATGATTCACAGTTAAATACGATACCGTCACGTGTCTTATATCATGATGCGTATTTTTAATATTTGATTACCTGTCGAGTACTGTATTGCATTTAACAAAGGAGGGACATGCTTAAAGAAGCATCAAAGATATCATGATCCTGGGAATCTTCTTAAAAAGTACAACGAACGGCTATTTTTATACTTACTAAAAAAAGCAGGAGTGAACTTCTACAATTCCCACGGTCGCCACTTGAAAACAACATTCCGAATCTAAATAATAACCACCCTACCAGAAGAGTGTACCTAGTGGGTACTTTAGAGTAATATTCGTTATTTTTCCTGTATTTTAGTTGAAGTTTCATCATAAACTTCATAGCGCAATATTGCATGCATGACGTGCAATGAACGGAAAGAAAGGCTTCCTACATATATAAGAAAAGGAAAGGAGGAAAAGAAAAAGTCATGAAAATGCCGTGCCATTGCCATGTATGGTCCGGTCTTTCACACTTTGCTGAACTTGATTTTATTAGTTTTTCTATTGCCACCACTGGAACGACTTAAATATCTAAGCATGAGTTTTTAATATTTACTAAGAAAAGAAAATGAAGGTGGTGTAGGTGTGAGCCACAGACATGTCTCATTTAAATTACCCGTCTTGACTTTGTGATTCACAAATTGTGAATGCACGGTGCATTATACACTTGCTCCGTTTTCTTTTTGTATGCATTTGTTTTATTATGCAATAATAACGCATTGGCTATTTGTGAGTTTGTGTGAACGGAAAAAGAAAACAAAACTTGTCTACTCGTTCGTCTCCCTCTTTGCCGTATAACTATACAGACAAATTCGTATTTTTTATTGAGTGTGAGTCTTGTTGACTTCTCCGTTTTAGTAGCATTGAACCAGTTGGTATTGTTTCATAATTACAAGGGCGAGCTATGGCTTGTGAATGGCAACATTGAAAGATGCGTATACTACATAGATACGTCCCTTGAGGCAACGGAAGTCAAGGGATTACCATGATATTATTAGATACCATGTTATACATGTAATATGCATTTATCTCATTCTGACTCCCTACCTTCTGTTTTATTTATCTTTAAAAATTAACCTGTTCCTGTGAATTAATAGCAATGATTAGGTAGACCCTGCCTTGTCTTAACTGAGTTGGTACGGACACTAAACTCAAGTAGGTGCTCCATTTCTGTGATATCTTTGCCTTTTCACAAATTCTTTGTTCTACGTGGTGCGGTGGCAGTTTGATTTTTTCCTGCCATTTA
>VYYJ01005750.1:0-10573 GCA_021029165.1 Cyphoderus albinus
TTCTGGTGATTGCATACTTACTTGAAGTACGTTATATTGGAAATAAATCGCATACGAGTTCATTTTATGAACGACAGAAGGAAAAATAAATCTGATTGGAAGAAGTCAATGTCCCTTTCGCACTATTTGTAAATCCTAGCAATAATCCGAGGATTTTCATGGATAAGAGTTCCATTCATCTGATACGACCGGATTGCCATACAAAGTATAAAAATATGTATAAATACTAACTTCACCATCGTTTTCCAGTCTCTGTTTTAGTCAGGGTACCAAGTTTCACACAATTTCGTGGGACATTTTTTATAATTTTTTAAAAGCTATTTTTGCCTTTATATTTCTATGTATCTGTTTATAAAAAGTGACTCCACGAGATTGGACGATTTTAAGTGCATTGCTATTTATTGTTGTATTTAGTGACTTTTACAATTTTATGTCAGATGAAGTCTCCACATTTGAATGTTTGAACTTGAACGTAAGATTATTTTTTATGTTCTAGTTTGATGTTGTTGAATGGTGAAGCAATATAAATCAACAATGAGTGGTGAAAATGTGGACAAAGGAAAAATAAAAAGGATCTCAATGTATTAATATGATCCCACTTTAAAAAATCGATATTCCCATGTCGAACCGAGATCTGATTATGAGGGTTTTGGGCTCTCACAGAAACAGGGAAGGAAGGAAGGAAATGAAGTATGTGTTTCACTTCACATTTTCATTTAGACAAAATATCTCCTAGCCTCATGATAAAAATGTTTGCCTGATTGCCGTATTCCATCTTTAGTGAAGCTGGTGGTCGGTCGTGTTAATTTATGCGACTGGAAGCACACAACCCGTCATGGTTGGGTGTACAATAAAGCACAAAGTTTTGTAGGTTATCTGGTTATCCATTCACTGGCCCTCTCTCATAGGGCGTGTTTTTAGGTACCTTCATTATATCGTTTGATCAAAAAAATGCGTGTCCAATTGGACATATCGTAATTATACCAACATTATATACAAATTCAGGGACTCGACAAAAGTACATATTCTCTTAGGGATTTTACTCACTCTTTTCTCACTAACTCCGAAATATTCAACATGTTTCTTTCCCTTGTAAATCTATCGAATACGGTATATTGTATTATTATTATTATCAGATATAAAATTGTGTTATGGCCTATGGACACTTTCTATTACCACGAAACGAAATGCTACCCGCATTATGATTACATGCCTCGTTATTTGCGACGTAAATCGAAAAGAATAATTCTCGTTGTTACAAAGAAACTCTACAGGGGGTTATTAGTCTTTGAACATTTTTGCGATCCTCTCAACCTATTCTTGAGCTTGAGCCATTTAACGAATTCATATCGTTTTCTTCCTGCAAGTAGAAAAGGTTGTCTGCCGCAGGCTTCAATATAGAATCTTTCAGAGATACATGGATGCAAATTCATAATTGCGACTTCAAAAAAACTTTCCATTCAAAATTGGAATCTCTGTAGTTTCGATTGCGATGCTGGTAATTTTTTATTGATATACGTTTAGCGTGTTTTTGCGTCCCATAAACCATATATGGACGCAAAATTTTATGTTCCTCTGCTTGCGTAAAGCAATACTTGACATAGAAAAATTATTGCTCCTCTCTTCTCGGTTAGTGTGATCGACGTTGTCGACGGATTTTTGGCCTGAGTAAATAAAAATGCTTGTCTTGCACAAAGTGCCAAGTTGTCTACTGAGTTGCACCTTGTCAGTTTTGAAATACACACACCCAGGTCATTTTGTGTAATAGTTGATATTCAATAAAACATTAGACTGGTCTCGGAATCAGGCGCTTTCTGCTTGCATACATAGTCAACTTATCAATATCTGGCGAAGGATCTTGGTTTAAAGGAAAATGCACCTACCACATCCTAAAATTCATACCCGTAATCATGTTTCATTCAATGAAGTTTCTCCCGAGAGAAATACGAAATTACCTTTACTTTTTGGCACTACACTGCATTACGTTCAAATTGAACGGTTCGACGTAAAACCTGCTTTTACAAGAGCAATGTTTAAATTCTACCTTTAGCTATTCAGCATTTCTACCACACACGGCCAACGGTCATTTACCAGTGTTCCGTGATGTGTTGTAGTTGCAGGCAGGTGTGTCACAACTGACATTAAAGACAATGTCGAAAATTATTGCAATGTAAATGAGAAAACCATGAGCGGAAAAACAACTACCGACATTTTACATTGCAATCTGCTTCATTTTATTTCATGAATCCATCGAGATACTTTCGACGCAATGCGAGTGCGACAGCCTCCATAAACATGCTGGCTGCTATCTTAGCTGTAAATACATAATACATGATTAAATGGGGATAAACCATTAATGACTGACTCACGAACATCTGAAAAAAATGAATCCATCGAGATACTTTCGACGCAATGGGAGTGCGACAGCCTCCATAAACATGCTGGCTGCTATCTTAGCTGTAAATACATAATACATGATTAAATGGGGATAAACCATTAATGACTGACTCACGAACATCTGAAAAAATCTAGTACAAACATCTCGGGCTTAATTCATATGATTCAGAATTGTGTGAAGTTTAAAGGATGAGTGAGAAAGGCTTTTCGGGTTTTTACGACTTGAGTCTCAATCTCTTTCCTTTACTAAATCAAAATCGACATGTGCATCATGAATTTTTGAAAACAAGTATGTTTTATGTAAATTGAGATTACGCTCTTCACAATCTACTCATTACATCGTGTTGATGATCGTCACGAGCACAAGTGTTTTATATTGGCTTCAACAACAAAAAATAACTACCTGATTAAGCAAGCCCACAAGTAAGTGAATCACTAAAATCGAGTTTTTACCCGACTTCGGCTTCCTTGATGCGCTACATTTACTCAAGGAGTTTGCCAAAAAAAAATTCAATGTAATGGCGCAATGCAGTGGAGAATGGCGACTTGCGATCTCAATTTAATCGTCCTAATCTAAATAATAAATTGAGCATTGCGTTGCGATGATATGGTGCTGTTTGGTTGGATTAACTAAGCCGTGGTCACTAAATATTACCTACTATTTGAATTGAATACGCTATGCAAATGAGCTATACTGACTGATGACGGCGAGAAAATTATGCCCGAGTCGCTGAAGTTTTTATACATACCACATTGTGGGTGAGGTCAATGATGCATAACATGGAAAGAAAACAGGAAAAGCCCATGTCATTGAGTACGTCTACATCTGAATCTAAAAATGAATGGTTGAGCGAATGACAATGTCATTGGATATGGTACTTGTGATTTTTATGACTGCAAATGAGTTGCACGCAGTAGTTTTAGTAATCAAAGAAAGACTAATTTCGACCAAGCCAGTCGTCTCAGTATGTCTGCTAGCGTCAATGCTAATGTGTAGTAGAGATACCATAATTAAAGTCGTGAATGAAGGCGTTCCAAAAACGTTATGGCAAAACTTTGTTTTGGTTTTCTCTTCATAAAGAGGCGAGGAGCATTGTCAGAAAGCCTTTTGATTCTAAAAGTAAACAAAGTGATCATAATGGAAGGAGAGAATGAATAAGACAAACACTACTACATACTCATTATTATTACTTTTGCAGGAGGTTTCAGCTTTGATTATTATGCCACATAAACTTGTGCCAGGGCATTACGTACAGAGAGTAATCTTGTATGAACTTGATACAATTTGAAAATCGATAGTTGGCAAGAATGATGGAGAAGACATGGCAGCAGCTCATAATTTCTGTATGTGCCTAAACCCGCCAGTAACAAAAGGAACAATACTAAATAAAATACTAAAAATAGTGTTTCATATAGCACATATACTGCTATAAGAAAAAGTTATTGGTGGGTTCTTGTAGAAACTTCTTTAATAATCTGTGCACTTCCCCCTTTCACGTGTATTTCACTATTCGCACTCGATTCGCAGCAAATTTTGTTAATGTAAGGAAGAAATGCAGGAACGAATAGGCTGTTTAGTTCGAAAAGAAGGCTCTCAATATTTTCATACAAAGAGTGAGTAGAGAAGGTTGAGAGATGGAAAATGGTGATTGAGAGTACCAATGATTATGTGTGCTGTGCTGTGCGAGGTAAATTTATTCTGCAGTTTCTCATTATCAAGAAAGCACGATTTTGAATTTCATTTATTTTATTATATCGGTTTGTGCGGTGAACCATTCCATTTCTTATTTAAAGACTACCCCAGCGCGAGTAACTAATGTTCCTTTTCGTATACCTAGATTGTTATTGTTGCTGACTTGGCGTTTGCTTGCAACGTCTCTACACGGATTATGCTGAGGTTCTTTCTTCTTATTTTACAATCAAGGAGGTAATAAGTTCGGACTTTGCGCAGTCTGCATTGCACACTCTTCCACTCTTCGTTCTCTCTCAATTTTCTTTCACTCATTTGCTTCCCTTAAGGAGATAAATTATGCACAATAATTTTTCTTTTGTGGGGCCTGCTAGTGAAAAGAAAAAGGTGGGTAGTAGGTGGAGATAGAGAGATTGAGTCAGAGTTAGGAATGAATAGGAAAAGATGTTGGCTCTGCAATATGCATGAATGTCGGACCGGCTCGATTATTTTACCTTATGTTGGAGGGAAGAGAAATAAAAGAATGTGTGGAATGAATGGGGCATGAAAATGGCTATGAACAAAACGAACACTGTACACACAGCTCCATTCTCTATATGGTAGCAACTAATTTGTTGGAAATGTTACAATTCCTTTTTCAGTCACAACAGTCATTGCTAGCGCTAATAGCAATACAAAAAGAGTCCCCTGTTTCCCTTTCGCCTTAGATGATCATCGAGCGTGATAGGATACGATGTCTGGGAAGAAACAACTTTGATAATTTTCGTGTATTCAAAATAAATCAGGTGGAGTAAAGTACAAACTGCCTCCAGTTATTATTTTGCTCTTTTCATCTCTTTTCTTCTTACTTTACAGTGATTAACTAACGAAGATTTTACTTTGAAATGAAAAAGTGGAGTTCACCAAGTTTTCTTATTTCCAGCTTTATTTGGAAATTTCTCTACGACTACGATTGTTTGTAAGTATCAAACTACCAGCCGTCCCTGCTCTCATTTCCTATGCAGCTGCTATTAATATTCCGTGTTTGGCACAAGGAAAATGCATCTTCAAGATGATTATGATTACTGGTGGTCTACACAGACGAGAGGGAGAGTCAAGGCAATGTGTGTTCACCTCGAAACTCGAGCACGTTCATTTATCCCATCCGCCACACCGTCGTCACCATTTCCATTGTTATTTTCTTCTCTTTCCTGAAAATTATGATTGCTACGTTATTACCTCAGGTATATTCATACTGGGTTTCTTATTTCTCTTTCGTTTTTGGCAGTTGGGAAACATCGAGTGGGTGAATGTTTTAACATAATATAGCAAAAGCCTTGAATTCGAGGTTTTTATTTCACATGTTTTCATCTATTCTTCTGCACAAAAACTAATCTTAAAAGAAAAACCAAGGCAAGGACGCTCTTAAGATTTAATATCTTAGACAGTTGCAAAGCGTTGTACGTTTTCCAACTCCAACTTCAGGTTTACTTACAACTCACTCAACTTTTGCATTTTAACTTCCCAAAGGGAAAATTCGTGAGTGCACTAGATTTTCAGCATTGCTTAGTATTATATTGCTCTCCAGTTTTAACTTTCGTGTGCCTATTTTTATTCCTTGAACTATTTCAAACTTTCTCCCTGGCAGAGTACAGTAAGTAGTCGGATACATAAAATAAAAGAGCTGCAGACTGCGCGATTATGATAATTGTAAATTCTGTGTGAAATGAGATCAGCGCTTTTTATTGCTCCTTGTTCCAATTCCCGACCTTTTGCATTTATCATGGGAAAAAGATTATTTTGCCTACGTGTGCGTAATTTGTATCCATTTACATTTAGCTGAGACTGCTTCTGCAAGATTCAGCATGGGTTCATTAAGCTTACTCTTGCTGTTATTGTTGCCATCAGTATTTTAGCAGTTAAACCGAAGTGCAAAAAGCAAAATACTGTAAATCACTCTGCCGAGTAACAAAATAATGCAAAATAGCTTTTTCACTAAACAACGGAACCTGTTGGGTAACAGAGAGCGGTAATGTCCGCCTGTGCAAAACAACGGCGTATGGTTGGAGATCAGATCAAGTATTTTATACCAAAAACAAAAGGCAATTCGATCATCAGCATCAATTTATACACTTCTCAGTGCGAAGTAAGTGCTTCCATTATTTAGGTACAATGATCCATAAATCAATTTTAAATAATGAATTCGGATGAGGATATGGGAACATTTTTACTAATACGTTACAATTTGAAAGTTTGTATTTTGGAAAAAAAAACTACCTTGAAACACTTTACGATTAAGATAATATGCTCAAAGGTTTAAACACATTTAAATCTTTAAAATGAGTTGAAATTTACGATTTAATATGCCACTTGCGTTGTAATGGACAGAAGAATAATGATGACGATAAAATGGAGACAAATTTTTGAAAATTTTCTGGGTAACGAGTAAAGTAAAAAAGAAATATTCGAGAAAGTAGCAAAAAACGAAAAAGCCGTTTGAGGGCGAAAAAATAATGTGTACAGTTATTTTACCATGATGAGATAGTTTTAAAACGCTTGATTTAATGCGACGGAACGAAAACGTTATTTTTCTATCCTCGCGGTTAGTGTAGTTATAATAAAAGGAGAATTTTGTGTAATTTCTTTTCAATGAAAAACGCATAAGGAATAGGAAGAAGCAACTGAAGTGACACATGGAGCCGCTCTCAACCTCTTTTGTATTATCGTTTGAAAAAATGCTGAATTGGATGTGCTGTAACAGTAACAAAATGGAAAGAAAGCATGGTAATAATAATAATATAAAGCTAGCTTAAGACAAGATGAGTCCATTGTGTATCGTTATTCGTTACCTCGCGTAATATCTCTGTATTGTATTTGGAGACACGCCTGGAGAAGCGATTATTCTTATGCTAGAAAGAAAAAGAAAGCAGCAATGACTGATGGAGCTATCGTAGAAGCCAGTTAAGTTTTGCCATAATAAACCTTATGGGAAAATGTATTTAATTTAAGCGTGACTTCTTCTCCAGAAAAAGATGTCAGGTAAGAGAGACAGAAAAGCAATAAAGAGAGAATGAATAGCAGCAGCAAACGGTACAGAATACAGATATTAAAAGATATGTATGTACAAACCCTGGAAGTAAACCAGGTTGGATGCGACGCTATTACGTACATTTTATAAAATTTACATTGGAAAATAGGAAAATGAAGTATGAGAAGGTTTATTTGTTGGCTTGAAACTGAACCCTGGACGAAAAGCAGTACCACGGGGAGTAAAAGCAAATTCATCAAATTTTATTGTGTCCCCGATACAATAAAAAGGGTAGCATTATTGGTACACAAAGAAAGAAAATAATTGAAAAGAGGTGCTTTCTTTATTAATCAAACTCCCGTCTTTTACAAGTTATTCATGCCTGAAGAGGTATTGGAGAAAGTAGAGTTTCAAAGGGAAAATACCACACAATGAGTATCATGTTAAACTTATAAAAAGTTATTAATGAAACGTTTAAAAACCTGACTACTGCTCAGTATGACCTCCAAATTTAGTACGTATTTGAAATTCATCGAGGAGCATTGACCTCACACAAGTTTATATTGCATAACTATGTAAAGGTACACGGTTTTCAGACAATAAAAGTACTATTTTAGGGGCTTCCTCTGCTATGTCTGGGCCCTCACACATGTAAAGAGAGTAATGTTTTGTACAGAAGTAGAAAATTGAGTTAGCTATAGAATGGAGTGGACGTGGAAACTCTAAACATGAAATAATGAACAGTGTATATCATTGTGATAAGGATGGTTCTCTTCTTTTGTGAAAAGTGGGAAACGAAACTTTTCGAAATATTGTAGATGACCTAGGAGACTTTCTTGGAAAAATATACGACCGTGCAATAGTTGTAAAGAAGAAAAGACAGCATTCCACCCAATTTGACAAAAGAATCATGATGTCATTTTTGTACTGGTTTGATACTTGATATAAGAAAGTTTCTTTTAAGTTTACCACTGACTTACTACTGATGTTGTAACTTGTAAACTTTTTATTGAGAATCAAAAACATAGAACTAAATAACAACAACATTAAAAACAACTTGGTTCAAAGTTACTCCCCGATAATAGCAAGAAGACAGATACAACTTTGTTGTATTGATTCCCGGACTGTTTTTCCTAGCCATTACTTGAACAGAAAAAAATGGTTTGTGGGAGGCAGGACATGGGCAGGAGCAGGCAGAACAGGAATGCGATGCTGTACTCAAGTGATATTGCTTTCATGAGTGCTTAACTATTTGGCAATAAAATGACGAGATGACAAGATACCTGCTGATCCTTCAACCCAGAAGCATATTGAAGAACAAAGTTACATTGAGTAAAATTTGTAATAGATAAATGTGAGTGTGTAAAATTTTCACATTCGCATTACTTCACTGCACATAACTTGACTCCTACAAGTTTCGAAATAGTAAAAAATTGTAGCAAACTAAACAAGAATAAAATGGAGTTTCATGTCTGTTTTATTTCCTTGATTTTACACGTGTCTACGTGGATGTTCATGGAAAGGTGATGTTATGGGCTTGGTTTTTTAACAACCATTTGAAGAACTGAATCACTTTATTGTAAAAGGAGACAGAGAAGAGTGAGCCGGTGCCTAATGATCTGTTTCTTGTTTTTACCTTCTTCGTTTGCCAGTAACGGTTGCTTAATTTCAATCACAATGGTAGCGTCGTGTCATGTCAACCGATTGAAATGATTTGAGAGTTGAGAGAGTCGTTGCAGTAAACTGATGATGTGGGACAAACAAGATGAACGGTACATTTATTAAGTACGTAAAAGTAGTAGCAGTTTGGATTTTAAAAAAGTGGCAATGGTTAGTAGGAAGAAAAGTAAAGTAGCATTATTGTGTAACCCGTCACGTCATTTCCCACTTCTCATTGTGTAACTGAAGCACATAAATTTCTTCGCTTTTCCTAAGATTGCTCTGCTTGTTCATATTAATGTATTAAAGAGTAACTTGGTGTTATAAGGCTTGTCGAATCAGAAATTAGCTTTTATGCTTCACTTCGTTTGTGTTCATGTTTACGTCAGAAATAAGAGAGATGGACACTTAAAAAGGTAACTGGTCTTTTCTTTTGTGACTACCTACGGATGATTGCAGAAACTGATTCTGGCTTTGCTCAAAAAATTACTTGTTTAGTTACTATTTGTTACTTTTTAGGATATATTGTATTCTCTTTTCTCTAACATAAACACGCACGTTATCTAGCAATTTACCTTTATTTTCTGTTTAAAGTCGGAGGGTGCCTATTACCGAAATAATGGATGNTATTCTCTTTTCTCTAACATAAACACGCACGTTATCTAGCAATTTACCTTTATTTTCTGTTTAAAGTCGGAGGGTGCCTATTACCGAAATAATGGATGGATTGCTGGTTGAATTGAAGTCTTATTTTAAATAATGATATGTCATTGTTGTTTCTTCCTAATTGTTTCTCGGTACTCAGGTTGAATGCAACAATGCATCTGCAATAGGCAATCATGCCCATATTTTTCATGTGGTGCAACTAATCTTTTGTGGTGCATGCCTCCACTTTACTTGTTCATAGCTGTTGTATTTTGCTGTTTACTAAAAGGGAACTGTCAAATGGCAGGCAATTTGCAGCAGAGCGATGTAGTAGGCAACTAAGGAGAGTATGAAGCACAATGGACTTTTCAAACTTTAATTACTTTAATTCTTTCAGGCTAACTACAGGTATGATTATACTTGTTATGACAAAAGAATTTGTAATTTCATAGTTGCCCGCCTAGTTAAAACTAGGAATTGGAAGTAATTCTGTAAATGCCCTCCATTGTTTATGCACACTGTAAAAGAAATTCTGTAAGGTAAATTGCGGGTGGTGGTAATGTTGACAATGCGTGAATTTGGTATCGATCCTAGTGAAACGGTACAAATAGAAAACGATGCTTGAAGCTCGAAAGCAGCTTTATCCATTTACTTATTGAAAAGAGAGAAAGAGGTAAGGAGCGGATGAAGTGAAAAATGTATTTCTCTGTGAATCCTGTCACTGTTTGCGGTTAAAATACTTCCGGCGTATGTTGCGTGAAGCACTTTCAATATTTAAGTGTTAAAACGTTTTTCTCGCCAAAAGTTGATCTGTACTTGGATGCTTCGTGCTTTCTGTGGTAAGGAAATGCAAAGCTTTCCCATTTGTTTTATGCATGTGCGGAGCCTGGATGAAAATAAATAAAATACGCCATACACGTGGCCTGGTCTGGACTCATTCAACTTTTAACTTTGAAGTGACGGCGACCGTTGCTGCCACTGACCTCTGAATCATACTATAACCGTTCCTTGTGCGTAACTCAGTCGAGCGGAGAATTCAAAGTTATTTATAATTCAAGTTGTAAGTTAAATTTTTATGAATAAAATCAAAAAGTTTTTGCATATTTCCCTTCAGAACATGTTTTCCCATTCGTTTCAAGTTATATATCGTTCCTCATGGGGAAGAAAGATGTGTA
>VYYJ01005751.1:0-10572 GCA_021029165.1 Cyphoderus albinus
AGAGAGTATGAACCTGGATTCGAGCCAGAAGAGGAAGTGGAGGTGCAATCGTGCCAAATTCTGTCGCCACGTCAGGTTATATTTGATGAATCTCGGTTTCCACCACCTCCACCGATTTATTAATTGAATAAAACACCGAAACTTCAAAAACGTCAAAGTTTACGCACGGTTTATTAAATTATGAATCAAACAGCATAGATTGTAATCCTTAAATTTAAAAGACAATATAAGTTTAACTTTTCATATGAAAGCAAAGCAAAAGGTTAATTGTATATTCCATAATTACACGGTAATAATTCACTCTCGTGTCATTATCAAACACAGTTATACCGTATGAAATAGCAATAGGTCGTTGGGCGGCGGCGGACTTCCTCAGAATCATCTTTTCGCGTCTCGAACCAACTAAGCGTTGAAAATACTTCCAGTTGTGAATCATTTGACTAGAACATTCCTTGCTATTTACCGCCATTGGAACTGCGCTCGTAAGGACAATGTACACAATTACCATTATCAAAACAATGATGGTATTCACACTGACTGGAAGCATTGACCAGCCTAAAATTATACTGAAATTTCCCGTGATACAAATACTAAAGCCACTGAACATCATAATTCCTGCGTACTCCTGAACACCCTCTCTTCCAATATGGTTAATACACTGCAGCTGTATATAGTTGTTTAACGCAACGTTGCTGAACTGCAGTTGTGAGATTACTTCAAGACATTTACAATAAACATTAAAGATCAGAATTGCGAAAATTAAGAAAACAGTGAAAGATCGGCAAACCTCAAGTATACCCCATTGTAGTATTATAAAACGAATTATGATTACGGTCGCTGAGGTGTGACAAAAATTGGTATTTGGTGTAGTCGAACAAAATAAATGTTTAGCTAGATCAAGGTCCATGAAAACAAGAAAGACAGGGAGAAATATGCTGACGGAAAAAAGTATTAGTACACACAGCAAGGAAGACACTCCCACAGTGTCAAATGATTCTCTTTTTTCTGACCAGATTTTCGCCAGTTCTGGAATTTAAATATATTGATAGCATTAATTAATTTCATAAAACTGATATGTACTAAAGTAAACATTTCGTTTTCAACAGTAACTTCTTTGTATACCTATTTTTAATAAGTCTTTAATTGAAGTATTGTCCAAAACACCTTTGGGATACACCCTCCTACCCGTGACACCTTTGCGCAGTTTTCTCTCCATGAAGACTAATTTCGCAAAATAGTCATCATATGTTGTTTCCCCACGGAGAAAGTTAGAGATCGTTAGACAAAAATGAAGCTGAAAATATGCCGTTAAGGTTACGTACAGCACAACAAAGTGCAGTTCGGTGCGACTGTCTTCTCCACCAGAGAAGTGCCGAATAATGTATCGTAATCCACCAGAAAAGGATAAGAAATTTGCGAGATTGGCGACCAAGAAAGGTAACAAGTTTCGTTTAGTTTTCAGAAAGTAAAGTCGTTCCGCTTTTGTATCACATTGAATGTAATGCTTGTGTAGAATCTTTTCAAAAGTGTGTTGTGTCAATTCCATAGATTTCCAGAAAAGCGGGGACGTCATTTTGCGTTTAGTTTTGTAAAATATATTTCTCGATAATGCAGGAAAAAATAAGTGTCTCAATTTTTTACTTTTATTTTAAACAACTTTCTTTCAACGGCCGAAAATGTTTAACACTATGTACAGCCTATAAACTGAAAGGTTTTCGGAAAGATACCCGAAACTGCTAAACTGCTATCTGAAACTGACAAACCAGCTTCTATATGCAACAAAAAACAACTTTATTAATAAAAAGTTGCTTCTGTTAAAATAATATAAATTCTGAAGTACCAAAATATAAACTAAAAGCGATGAAAGTAATCTGATTGTATACAATATAATTGCGTCTTAACTTGTCCTAAGTTTATATAAATACTAATTAATATATTGGTAGAAACCGTATCTCAGATTTAATGCTTTCCTTAGCAATGAAGCTTTACAGGATTGCTTTCATCAATATAACGGCCAACTATTAAATGGATGTGGGTTTTTTCCACTTACTTTCCAAACTACGTCAGAAGAAATTCGTTGAATTATTTAGTTTAGTTGTATTAAATATTTATTTAAAAAAAATCTAAATCGGTTGTCCTTGTACTTTAAGCCAGTAATATCAATTTGTTCAAGGATATTATTACTATGTTTTGGGTATTCTATTACCAAATCATTACCAAAAAATCAATTAGTCGAAGCTTTTTTTTACACGAATTATATCAACACAGGTAATAATGTTAATTAATCCTATTTATGTATGTACACGTCCCAACTTTTTCCATCCATCAATTTTCAATTAAACGTAAGTTTGGAATTACGTGTAGGCTTAAGCCGAGTACTGCTTATGTTACTAAAAGGCTAGTTTTCATAAAACTGTATGATGCTTTGAATTAATAGGCAGTTAATCCAGAATTTTGTTGTGTACATTTTTAATGAACATTTGGACCGAAACTGCCTTACTCCATGTACCTGAAAACATTTTTGGCTTCAAAAGTAATGCTCGTCTTATACTAAATTCAAAACTAAAACAAATAAATATTTTGGTTACTGTAGCGATCTAACGGAAACAAAAAACTTCGTATGAAAGTACCTCTATAATAAGTCTGTCTTCTCTCATGCTGCTTATTTAATTTGATAATACTTTTTCTCAGTTTTGTGCTTTTCTAACAAATTAAATTTGATGGAGATTGTTAAAAATAAAAAGTTATATACTGAAAGCTAAATATGAGAAGGATATACTCTCGCAATACTTCGAAAGGAATTGTTTAAGCGGTATTAAATATTTATGTTAAAGTGTTCTGGCAAACCTGTATTGCTTAGAGTTGGGCATAATATTATGTTTGGTCAAATATAATTTGACAGTTTTGTATAAAGTTGTCTTCGCTTTTGCATTATTGGCATTTAGTAAATCAATTTATGCGACTACTTGGAACATTTATCCTGGATTACCTCAAAGTAAAACGAATTTTTCAATAGTACAAAGCCATAGTAAAGTAAAAAAGCTAAAACCGTCGAAACCTCTTTCTATTTATCTAGATGCATACTTATATGTGTATTTTTGTGAAATTTTATTATGGTAAACAAATTTAAGGGCTTGATTTTTAATACCAGCCATACAAATTCCAACTAAGGCATATAAATAATAACATATTTACAATTACGTAGAAGTACATGGCCACAGACTTTGATGGTTATTTGAATTCTCAATTATATGTTAAGCCAGCTTATTGGTTATTGGTTTAATTGGTATTGAATTAAAAGAATATACATAACCTTGATATAAAGAAAATGCAAATGTGTGGTCAAATTCCATATCATTGTTTTATTCAATAGCAACAATTTCTTTTATGCATCGACATCGATATCAAAGCGCCAACATTTAGTAGCTCTTAATCAAAATGATCTTTTGCTTTTTGGAATACTAAAATCTTCATATCCAACAGGATGATCTTTATCACATTGAAAATGTAATTTAGCCTTAACTTAAAATAAATTTGGCTTTGGCATGAATGAATTCAATTTTAGTTCGATCAATCTCTACAATGTCGTTCCGACTAATGGTAACGATTTACTTTCGTTCGACCAATCCGATTTTTTGCATGAGATGTTTGTATTAAGTTCGATGGCTGTAACCTTACAGTGGAATCGAATTAAATTTCAACCTTTCTCTATTTGTACATTACCAATGAAAAATGATTATTTACACGTGGTTATATATTCTGTAGTTCGAGTGGTTTAATCCACCAATCAATTTCTGTCAAGTTTAAATGTACTTTCCAATGACAAATTCTATTTTTATAATGACACTAATCTACAAAAAATAGTAATTTATTCAGTTTCTTATATTTTACATGGTAGATACGTGTTTGTTCTGAGTAGAAGCTGGACTTGCTGGTGCTATGAATACGTAAGCCGGAGTTACATCAACTCTAAAGTTTGTTCATTTAATGAAAACATTCATCAACGGTTAGCAATTTAATTTTTATTAAACTGTTTCTTTTTCAAAATAAAATATACATAAGTATTTTTTTTTAATTGTAAAAAAATATTACAGAACTTTGATATATTAAAGAACATATGTCAACTGTTAATGTTTTTACAATTAGTTAATTATCATTATTACATAACGCTATATTGTTGCACCAATTACCGGCATAATTTTAATTGGGCTAACATTTAATATTACATTCATATTGTATTTATAGATAATGGCCCGGACCAGCTGGAATAAATTTTTGCTCCGAAAATTCAGCATTTTCATTCTGGTCATAATCATGATGGCCATGATCACGAGAATGATCATTAACATTATCATAAGTTGAATTCTGCTGTTCATTAACTTCGGTCTGCTTAACGCCCTTAGTAATTTTGCACCTTTTGGAACGCTTTTGACTTTTGCTTCTGGGCTTTGGCTTGCCCCTCAAGTGAGCCCTGTCCGGTACTTTTCTAACATGAGTGCCATCCTCCAAGTGGTGGCCCCTGCTTTCATGCCTTTTCCTCGTCGACCTGTCTCTAAACGCCTTGCCACAACCTTGCCTGCATTTGAAGGGCCTCAGTCCATTATGAAGGATCTCGTGTCTTTTAAGGTTGGACAGACACGAAACCTTCTTGCCACAGGTGGAGCACTGATAACTCCTCTGGGTCTGGGTGTGGCTTTGCCTCTCGTGCCGCTTCCTTTTTCTGAAATCGTCGAAAGTCTTGCCGCAGTGTGTACACACCAAAGATTTGTCTCGATGCTCTCTGGAATAAACCTGGCGCGCGACTTCCTCCGACTCGATCACCATCTTGGATTTGGCTTCCTCGCTGGTTCCAATTTTGTGGGCAGACTTAATATGCCTTTGGCAGTGTGTGGGGTCGTTGAATTTCTGAGAACAAATGGAGCACCGGAACGGCCTTTCATCTGCGTGTTGAAACTCGTGGATAATTTGACTTCGTCGTTGGTAGAATCGCTTGTCGCAATGTCGACATTTAAACTTCCGTGTCCTTGGCAGTATTGATTTAGGGTTTTCAGTTTCGCTTTTGTTCTGGCTGACCTTTGACCTCGATGGTGTTGTTATCGTTGTTTCGTCCAGCTTCTGGATTTTTAGTTTTGACCACGGCTTGGGTCCAACAGTTTCATGTGGAATTCCGTGGTGCCTCGACTCATGGATTCTGAGATAACTGAGGATTCGGAACTTCTTCCCGCAATTGTCCACCGCGCACGGAAATCTTTTTGGTCCGCCCCTCTCGTGTACATTTTCGTGGCGCCTTAGACCACTCAATAGGGAAAATTCTTTCCCACAGAATTTGCAAATCAATGGTTCCTTGACCTTTAACCCTGACTCTATTTCTTTTTGTTCTAATTGTTTTTTTCGGTGGTTCAACTCGTGCCTCTGCCTTTTCCTCAGAGTGTCGAATTCCTTGCCGCAAAACGAACACACAGTCGAAGTGTCACGGTGGGCCCTGGAAAACACGACCTTGGCGATTTCCAGATTCTCGATGATCATTTTATTTTTGTCTTTCTCCTTGTGAATGTTTTTCAGGTGACGGAGGCAGGCATTCGGGTCATTGAACTTTTTGGAGCAGATGGCGCACTGGAATGGCTGCTGACCTGTGTGCTGGAACTCGTGCACGAAAGCCTTTGCTGTAGACCTGAATCCCTTGCCGCAGTGGCGACATTTGAATTTTTTCGAGTCGTTGTCTCGGTCGAGAGGTGGCTGATCTTCATTTGTAGTATGATTGTCCATTTTGACCTTTGACCCCAACCCGGCGGAGAGTTGGGTTTTCTTACGTGGTTTCCTTTCTCTTATCTCTGCTGCTTCAATTGATGAAGAATTTGAAATTGGTGACACTGGCGTGAACTCTGTATCAGCAGAATCATCGAGGTCGACGTCGAATTCTGTGTCGTGGACAAGGTCAAGGTCAGAGTTCAAGACAAAATCGTCGGCTTCGGGGATTTCCATCTTCACATTGGCAAGTATTTGGGACTGCTGGACAGTGTTGACGTCCACATCGGATTTCAAAATGGGCGGCGACGGCGAAGTTAAAAATAATTGATTGCGGCTTTTGTTTAATTTTACTTTTAATTTTGACTCTTCATCATCGGCGAGGTCAAGCTTCATCTTGGACACATTTAACAGTGGAAATTCTTTTTCCTGGACATGGAGATCATCTAAAACACACAAAAATTACCAGGTTATTTTATTGCTATTAGTTTAAAGGGTTTCAAATTTCAAATCTTCAAAATATTTAATCTGTGATTAACAACTAAAATAACTAACAATTAACAAAAAATTCCTTTCGAAACTCCGACACATTTTCTTCCCTCGACCTGCGGCATTTGGGTTTCGGCTTTTTCGGTATTGATTTTGACCATTTTCTTTTTTGCGATGAAGGTGGGGCGTTGACCTTTGCCATTCTCATTAAACCTGCCACTTTCCTTAGGCTCCAGTTCAACCTCAGTTCGGATTCTTTCCATGTGGCATAATCATCACAGAAAGATTTCACGAATGGAGCACAGAGGTCACAAACACTTTCTGTTTTCGTCCAACTTTCCTTTCCATTTTCAAAATTTAATATTGTTTGTACAATTACACCACCACCGCCAGAATTGGCGGAATTCCCGAGATTAAGATAACGGGACACGAGCACACAAAATTTCTCGCACAGTTTTGCATTATTATCCCCGTCCAATTCTGATTGATTTTTATAGCAAATAAAACACTGCTGAAACTTTGACGTGAACATTGTGGTATGGTTAGATTAATTTTTAAATGTAAAAAATAGAAATTGAAATTAATAATTGATTGAATAAAACAACTTACACTAGCTGAACCACCACAATGTTATTGTTATGTTTTTGTGTTAAAGATTTGTCTCCGTTCTTGTGTGCCTTTCTCAGTCAGCTGAGTTCAATAAGCTTGAACATTTCAAGTTGAAATGAATTTGGTCGTTTCAGGTAGGTCTTACCTAGTCAGTCATCATCAAACTCAGCCAGAAGCTGGCTCCAGATAAAATGCATAATAATGTTAATGTAAAATCGACAGAGAAGGTCGTTTATTGTTAGCTTTTTTCTTTGACCGGTGCACCGGTCACCGCGGTGACTATATTTGACAAACCTCCTTCAGTCAAAAGAATCAAGTATTCCAGTCGCATCACAGAGGCAGGGCAAACACAAAACCTCTGAAACTCGATATTGATCCATCTTCTATAAGCGAAGTTCAGTCTCGACAGTGTCGAGTCGACACTAACGAATACTTTAATTATGTTTAAAAAAAATAGTACACTACTTTCAACTAATAATAATAAACATACATATATAACCAGATGATCATGATGTGCTGAAATGCTTCTCTATGATATAGATATAAATTTTTCAAAAGAATTGGTTGTCACTGTAATTTAAGCCAGTAATATCAATTTGTTCAAGGTTATTATTCATTGATATTTTATCATCAAATCAATCAAGCAAATCAATTCTCTCTTAACTTATGATGAAAATTTCATCATGAAATAAGCAGAATCAAATTTTATTTTAATATTTATTTACTACAATTGGGGTAAGTCAAGGATTAAACATATTACATAAATAAAAAATTTCATTTATAATTCATAGCGCACAGCAATATTTGAATTGCGTTCAAATTTTAAGAAATGCAGATTTTAATTTATGCACAGTGCATAAATTAAGCTGCAGGCGCAGGCTTAGGATCGTTTGCTGTTTGAACAATTCTCACTGCTAATTAAATTACTTGAGCATCCACGAGCCCATAGTCAAACATCGTTCGGGTATGTAACAGAAATATACTTTAATTAACGCATCGAAATATCCACTGGTTAGTGTAATCTTCGCCACAATCATTTTCCCCATTGCGGTGTTTGACGTGGTATGCGGAAGACTCGTTTACGCTGGAGAAATGGTACTTGGGCTGGAACAGATGCAGTTTCTATTACACGAACTTCCAGAGGGCGAACTGGGTCTAGTGACTCATAGGAGAAAGTGGAAGTTCATTTCCTCTCACTCAACTGAACTTTAATCTGTTGATTGGAACTATGTATATGAGTCCATTTATAACGCCTGTATTTATGATTATTCATGAGTGACTTGGACCATTTATACAACTTTCTAAATGTAAGTACAGTCCCACTGTTTGGAGGGGACCGATTCAGCCTCTCGGTTTTACTTGTTTGTCGTTTCATTTTCGCGACCATTACCTTTATCGAAGGGTGGCGATTCTACGTCATTGCTATGGTCCTACTTTTTGTTTGGGTTGAGCGACAGTCCACATACATAAATTGCATGCTGCTTCTTCAAGGCGATAATCAAGTGTCGATAGATTTTTTGAGCGATTCAAAAAATGTTTTCTCGCCACGCGGACCATTGAAGTCCCTTTAGCTTTTCTAGTGAGAAACATCTTCGCGATTATATTTACTTGCGCTGTCAGTAGCAGTGCTGCTTTGGTACAATACGGACCACGAATTTCGCTGTCAATGTCCTGCTTTATACTATCAATAGACTTGGCCGTGTTAAGCACAGCGTATTTCCTCTTACCTTTTCTAACCGATTCTTATGACAAATCATACGAAATGTTTATGAATATTTTCGGGAAAATTGCAAAAAATCCAAAGAATCGGGATCATGTGAAAATTAGTGTGAGAGTACTTAGAAGCTTGTGTCCCATTGTATATAGATGTGGAGGATCATTCATTATGAGGCATGAAACCAAAGCAACTTTTTATCAGACAGTTGCGGAGCGCACTATTGACGTGTTGCTTATGTTGAATTAGAATCAAATTAATTTTTAATTTTATAATTTAATTTTTTTGCATGCAGTTACCAAAATTGCAAACAAAAAATACAAAGTATTCCGTTTAGCAGTGTAACTTACAATTAGCGATATTAAATTATTGTCAGCATCAGCATCACATATTTGCAATTGAACAAGTGAAATGTTCACTTGAAAATGTTTGCAACTAAGTTGAGTGACTTTAAAAATTCTCGAATCAAAAAGGTTATGCGACAATATGTATATATTTGGAGTTAAACTTTTCTTTATTTGCTTGTCATAAGAATCAGAACACGTAACTAAATATTATTGTAATTCCTGAATGAAAACATAAAATTAAAATAAGTTAGCAATTCAAGACACAAACAAAATTTAAACAAGAGACATCAGCACAAATGTATAAGTGCGGAGCAAAAATAATTTGTAATATTTATGCGATAGTCACAAGTTGTGACTTACAACAAACAATGGCAAACAATTTAATACTAGTTATACTGCTATAGTCTATATTATGTATATGTAGTATTAAAGAAAGTATCTATAGTATAGATTCTATACACTGGCCCATTAAACTTTACTGAATGCCGGCTCACCAGGTAAATTCAATTAATTACAATCAGATCAATTTAGCTGTTAACTGAATAAAATATCACTAGAAGTCATAACTTCGCTTTTAAATTAAAACAACAGCAAATGCTGCTGTTGCTGCTGCTATATTTACAACTTAAACTGGGCAAAATCATTTAAATTGTTATACTGAGTTATTACTTTTACTTTATTACTAAAATTTTACATACTAATATTTAACACTAACAATACACATTAATACCACAACAATATTTTGACAATTTACTGCAAAACAACTTCAAGAATATTGGTGCGTTAGAGAACTACGTAAAATACAAAATAAAATACACAGTTTATCATCTGGAGCACAAAAGTTTGATTAAATTGGTTCACTAAATTCGGTTGAAATTTTTCTGCATGCACTGTATTCAAATTATTACAAATTGTGAATTTTTTGTAAGATACGTAGTACTTGCGACTTTTGTGGACACAGTTGTCTTCGATTTTTTATACTCTGACACTGTCAGACTGACAGTATTACATAACATCACCCAGTAGAACAAATATTTATGCCTACAACAATTGTTTATAAATCATCGAGTTTTGATGTGCAGAAGAATATATAAACAGGACGAAATTCACAAAGGAGTGCATATTTACAAAAGCTGCAGTTGTGCGACAATTTAGTATTGACTTTAGTATTTGAATTTAGTATTGGAATCAACTAAAATAAACTCATTTTTATTGTTTTGTAATCAACTATTTCATGAGCCCATAAGGTATTGCAATGAAAGAATCTGGTTGAAATATTATGCCATAAAATTAATCATCAGGGAGTTTTTCCCACATCATACAAATATATTCCATATTCCATATGATTCAAATATTACATACATATTGTCCGCATGATGCATTTTCATACTAATATAACATATATATACAATATAAGAATATATTTCAGTAAACTGAACAACTATGACGAGTCGTAGCCGAACGGCTTTTCAGGCAGAGGCAAATAGGTTACACACTGATTAAAAATTGGTTTATTCTCAACTTTGTGGTTGCAAATTCTATCTATGTTATCATTACTGCTCCTACCAAATAATCTGGTGCAAGTCGTGGCAAGGGTGGTCCCTCCTTTACGTTTGCAAATTATGGGGGGTAATTTCCAAACTCAGTCATGTAATACACCAAAATGAC